>JAXGGA010008706.1:0-55303 GCA_038373865.1 Uloborus plumipes | reverse complement strand
TAAAATTCAAGTTTTCGGTATCCGAGGTAGTTCCAGCTCCAATTACCTCGGGTTTTCGAGACTCCACTGTACTAAGTTACACAACTAGATTCATAATGAGAACTATCTTTAAAACCTCTGTTTTGCACACTTTTTTAACTGCAATGTTTTTCCATTTATACCAAACTTTTTTTTTTCACGCAAATAAATTTTAGCACTCCTGAGTACCAAGTCGTTTAAGCCTTATTCTTAAATTTTAGTGCAATAATAGAATTCAACAATGAAATGGTAGTAAAGAAAGTGCTTCATTGCAACTTAGAGCTAAAAAACAGGCTCACAAAAGTACTAAAATGAAAATTAACATAACTTATTTATTACTAGAAACTCTTTCGTTAAAAATGCAGTCTAAAATATTTTTGTTTATGGTACAAAAAAAAAAGAGATAAAAGCAATACATGCTATCCGGACTAATAAATATGGAAGACACTCTAAGTTAAATACGTCATCTGGTTTTTACAAAAAATGTTTCAACTTGAGTTGCTAAAAGTTTATTGTAATTCAAATTTCAATCACGATATCAAAACTTGAATTAGGGATGTTGCTTGTGATAAACAGTCCTAGAATAAATGTCAAAGAAAAAAAAAGAAGGAAGTGTACTTAGAAGAGATGAGATCGGGCTCAATTTTAAAAGTCCGAGACCGAGTGCAAAACTTCAAAACCGAGACAGCTAGAGTTCGATATAGTTAATGAAATGTTAATGTCAGAAGCTATTTTATATCAACCAAATATGGGTAATTGTATCATAACCAAAATCGGTTCAAAAAATATTTTAACAAGAATTTTCATCACTGAAGAACATTTGTTAAATTTCTCTCAAAATGCAGTTGAATTGGTATTTTTCTCCATATGGTAATTTCTCCATATATTATTTCTCTAAGCCGAATCCTATACCCGGTCGAAACTCGCTCATTTCTTTATCGAATTGCATGAAAATTTATGATTTTGAAGCTTATCCCGCGGGCTATTGACGAAAATTAGACCCATCCTCTAAAAAGTGTAGGTTCGTTTTTTATTCGAACTTCAATTTTTGGGCACAAAATTGACTCTATCTAGCTGAATAATAATCGTATCGTCTCCATTTTGATTTCATTCGAAAGATTAAAAAAAATGCATTCTTTAGAACGTTTCTCCGCTAGCGCCGCGTAACGAGAATCTCGAAAATCCACGTTTAAGCAACTTATAAGCGATTGAAGTTTGAAAAAGTTAAATTTTTTGCTCAACTGTTAAAATCGTTACCATTGTTGTTCAAATCAATTTTAAATGCGACATTTCAAGCCAAGGCTTAGCTCGGTAAACCTTAATTGTAACTTTTATTGTTTCAAAATACTATGGTAGTTTTGCGATAGTGTTAGTATTTAGTTTAGTAGTAGCCTTGGGTATTTGATTTTAATATAGGGTATCACTTTTGTAGTAGTTGTAAAAGTGAACGTGTCTTTGATCTCTTTGAAAAGTTGTCAGAACGACGGCAGTTGATGGCGATGTTGTGCAAACGTACAAGATTTTATAGCCAAGGAACAGGAACAGATTTTAATGCCAAGGAACAGGGTACCAACAGGCAGACTAACAGGAAGGTGTCTACTACCTAGACAATATTAGACAATTCAACAATGCTTTGGCCTTCGCTTCAGTCAAAGTGGACTCAGTTAACATTCCTGGCAGAGGTCCATATTGTTTTAAACTACATGGTCAAGTGTACCATATGATCGGCAAAATGAACTTGCAACCTCCGGCAGGGACTACACCAACTTACGCTGGACTTTTCTTTATAGATTTCGACACTGCGCTGCAACTTCGGGCAGATAATGAAGCCAATAAAAATTGTCGTATTAAATTTTAAGTTTAGAGTTTTTTTTTTTTTTTTTTTGCGGAATTCCGCACGGGTCACCTAGTATATTGTAATAATATTCGGAAGCAAGCATTTATGAATGACTCCTAATTTATCTTCTGTTTCATTTTATTCAATTTTCATGTGAATCAAATATCATCTTTTTTTTTTTCAAAAAATATTAAGAAAAAAGATGAGATTGAACGATTGAAAAATAAGATAAGTTTATTGCATACAGAACGCACAAAAAAGAAATACGAAAATTAAACTGTTTTAATTTATTAAAATTGATCATTTATTCCCATGTTTTAAGTTTCAGGCACTTTTACACTAGAGTGAAGTACAGTTTTTTACATTCATTTGTAGTACAAAAGATGTATTTGTATGGAGATGGAAGAATGTATATCTGTCCATGAGCCGGAGCCCACCCGAGTCCTAATCCTATTTCAAATGCCTGAGCCCAAGCCCGATTCCGGCTCTCAGACCGTGGCTGAACCTGGTTCATCTCTAATACTTTAAGCTACTCTTGTTGATATACAGTAGAACGTCAATAATCCGGACGTTAAAAATCCAGACCGTAGATAATCCGGATTCACGCCCGGTCAACATATTAAAGACTTGGCTGCAAAAAAGTGAAAAAGTACTGCAGTACAGAAATCAATTAAAGACTTTTTTTTAAAGCCCTGACGATGCATATAGTGTTTAATATTCTTTAACTTCATACTTTTGTTTTGTTTTTTACTGTACTGTACCTGAACTCTCCTTCATATTTTGTGTTTGTATTTTGTGCTATTTTAGTTTTATTTAAGTACAGTACCGAGTAATACACAGCAGCTTCAACTGTATTTTCCTACTGTAATTGTTAACAAACCTTGAAAAGGTTTATGTAAACCTTGCAGAGGTTACATAAACCTTTGCAAGGTTTCAGTTACGTTTCTGTAGTTTTCAAGCAGAAAAATAGCCTGTTTTCAAAAATCCGGATTTTTTGATAATCTGGATGGGGTCCGGTCCCAATTAATCCGGATTATCGACGCTCGACTGTATACAAAACAAAAAAAAAGCACAGCCTGGTACCTTTACTATACATTTCTGGGGCTTATAGCACATAAATTCGAAATCATAAAAAAAGTTGCTAAGAAATCCTTATCCCTCAGAAAAGTCAAGAATGGCTTAACTTTTGAACTTTAAAATTTGTAATTTAATACTAATGGGAATATAGCAAAAAATGAAAACTATATCCTCTATTCTATACTATAACGTAGTCTAACAAATTTTTTGGAAGTTGATAACATTTAGCGTAGCTCATTAAAGATTTGACTTGGAATTTTATGCTAAAATATGCCTGGTTATTTATGAAACACTGCATACGTTTGTGATAAAAATATATAAATAAAAACTCCATTAAAATCATTACTATCGTAATGCGAAAATTTGATTGGAGAAAAAATTTTAATGGATAGGGAAAAACATGCAGGGGTTCAGAAGGATTAAAATGAAAGCGCGGAATAAATTATCAAAAACATTAAAAATATTATTACTTTAAGTTTCTAACTAAGAATTTTTATAATCTCTCTTTGTGCTTTGAAAAAAAAATATTTCAGTTTAAACATGAACATTCAAAAGTGCTCCTCCTAACGTGCATTTAAAAGTAACAAAATTCCATTAATGGATTAAATAGCGAATGAAATGAAAAAAAAGATTTAATCCTTGAAAAATTGGATGCGAACATTTTGGGAGAAGCTGTTTCAAATAAATACCAAATGGTTTTTAAGCCTAAGCAGTTGCTAAATGTAAAAAAATTGCAAAATTAAAGAGCTCTGAAAATTGCTTCAGTGTAGAAACGGAGTTGAAAAACATTTCGCTTCGAAAAGGCTTTCATGTTCGAAAGCAAGACTTTGAAAATAAAAAAGGGAAAGAACAAAGGAAAATAAATGTCTTTAATAAGGCCCATGAAGGGGTTTTAATGCTTAAATACATTTGTACATTAATTTTGGAACAAACCAAGTGTGATAATGGAAACGTGTTCATTTAATAGAGGCTTTTATTAACATTTGAGAAAGTAATAGAGAAATTTTGATAATATTGCACTTTATTATACAGGGTGGGTCAGAAAAGACCTACCAATTCTAGAAATGCATATAGCTCCTATATTAAACACTAGTTTACAAAAAAAAAAAAAAAAGCCTTTTTTCTGTTAAATGGAGGAAAGTACCTGATCTTAGTTTAAAATAATGCGCTGAATTCAAATATGCGATCAGTTTTTCTCTATCACCCGTATATTTTTTGTAACATTCGACTGAAGTTAGAAAGAAATGCACATAATTCGCATGGTTAATGCCAGAATAACAATCAAAAGCTTAGCTATTGTTCATTTCTTGCTATATTTGGCATCAAGAACATCCCTCTTAAGTGCAGCAAGAATTGGTTCACTTGGACAATGACAGACCCTGTAAAGATGCTTTTCTTTTTAGTTTTATATGAAAAATACGCGGAAATTCTGGTTTTAAGTATTCAAATCCAGTACCAGTGTTACAAAGTCTTTACAAAGCTTTTTAAAAGATTTAATTTAATATGAAAGGTCAATCGAAACAGATCCCGGGATTTTTTTTTTTAATTCCTGATACTGCTATCCCATTCGCATTGGAGAAAACAGCATTGTGTAAAACTCCAGTAATTAATAAAATTTGTTTAATTTAATATTAGGCCAAAAATAATTGTTTTATGATGTGTGTTTTACTAAATTTTATGTAAAAAAAATTATGAATCTACAAATGTTTTTTTTTATAACACGCTAGTAGTACCGAAGGCAACGTGCTTCAATCATATAATTGTTTAGCTTTTAACCTAGCTTCAAAAAAGTTAATACCAAGTCTGATCTGTTTTATATTAAAGTACGAACATAGCAATTACAGAGTCAATACTGATACAGTATACTAAAGCATTTCCCTCAGAGTAAAAATTAAAAAATTTTTCATGTTTGCATACAAATATAAAAACACGGAAAATAATTCAATTTAGGTAGACTATATCAGGATAATTGGTTGCATTAAAACTGACCACCAAATCACCACTGAAGTAATAGCAAACCTGAATGTTTATCTCCCCATTTCTTGTTTTTATGACAAGATTTTCATTGTTAATTATGAATTAAAACTGACTAGCTAATCACCACTGTAGTAATAGCAAACCTGAATATCTATCTCCCCATTTCTTGTCTTTAAGACAAGATTTTCATTGTTAATTATGAATTTTTATCATTACGTTATATGAGGAAACATGAGGAAAATAAAATACTTAAAATCGATTATTGCAAGAACTGTGATTGATAGAAAATTTCTGATTGAATATTCAAAATCAGCGTCAAAAATTACCCAAGAAACATTATAAATGTTTCATTCAACAAAATCCTTGTTAACCAGTGTAATCAGCAATTTTATTTATTTTTTTTTTTATAAATATGTTAAGAACATGTCATGAAAATTAAGGCACTATGTATGAAATATGACTCAGACAAATATGTCGTTCAATGTAAGGGTGGTGCACTTCCATATTTCTAAAATGCGTACTTGTTTTCTGAATTGTATCTAACTTAGTCATATCTATCAGTATAAAGGCGAAAGAAAGCACTTTTCAAAAGATAAATATCTAATGACTTATAGCGGCTACACATTTATATTTTTGTTCTTAAGGAAAAATTTGCAAAGGACTTTATATAATAAGCAATAGTAAAGTCATCAACAAAGACATACACCACTTTTACAGTGAACGGCGCTAATGTCCATCATTTTGCTCGATTCAGAGAATGGCTCCTTTTAGAGTGTTTTCTATTATATCTCGTAATGTCCTAATGTTTCTGGTTAAACACTGCTAATATCGTCTTGAATATTCTGCTTCAACTGCCTAATAGCCTATAATTTATGAACATACACTGTGCCCTTTAGCTGACTGTCTTAAACATTACTGTGACCGGAAGCTGATATTATTCAACGTAGTTCAACAATTAACAGTTTTTAAACTAGTAACTTATTTCTTCACTATATCGTTGACACCATGCTAAGATAACGAATGTGAAAAATCACGTTTTTCAAGTTCGATGGTTTCCCGTAGTACTAAAAAAGGGCTATTTACTGATAAAATGATAAATCTGTTACATGGTCGTAATCCAGTGTCATTTTTACGAATTCACAGCTTTGCCCGATTAAGGTACGCTATATTTACGAATATGATGTTCAACAGTTTACACAGTTAAACAAATAAAAATATTTCCCAAGCATCATAATCTAATGTAAAAATGCCAGTTTCGTTAGTTTTCATTACTACTAAGACAGCTGAATGGACGCATATTGAACCATTGTAATGTATAAAGTAGTGAGTAACCGCCCCTAAGCAAAGGCTAATGCAGAAACATGCAATACACCGCCAACTCGGCTATTTCGATCCATGGACTGCAGATTTCGAGCTTATTATGCTCTAATCAGCATGGAATACGAAAGTAGTCGAGTTGGAGGCGAAAATCCTGTTATAAAACAAATAGAGCCACAAAAACTGGTAGCTAAAGTGAAATTAGAATACCAGCGAGCGACCGCACATGGTAACGGTACAACTCGTAAATTTTTATGCAGAGTTCAAGGTATAAAATAGCCGAGTTGGTGGTGTATTGCATTGTAATGTATCCTAGATGTAAAGTATCGAAGATGAATGCCATGAAACTTCATTGCAAAAAAACTATCGAATATTCTCTCAATTTTCATATTCGATACTTTACCTTTAACTCAGTGACTTTCGCCCAAAAATGTCCATTTTGGTAAAGTAGCGAATATTTTTAAACAATTATTATTGATAATTTTTAAAATAATTAAAATTGAAATGATACCTTGGAACGATAGTTTTACACTAAGAGATATCTATAAAAATTGAAAAATTGAAAATAACCAAACGCGTCAGGTGGGAAAAATTTATGTTCAGTGTTTTGGCTCTCCTGAAAAGTGCCAAATTTCACATTCGTAATTTTAGCATGGTGCCGATGATATGACCAGTATTTTAAAATTATAAAGCTACTTTTAAGTGTTTTAACAGTTAACTAACAATGCTTTGGTATTGGTTATTTGAAAGTTAAACACGATCAGGGGCGGCACTCTCTAGTAATTCAAAAAATAGTAAACTTTAAAAAACATACATTTGACATTATGCTTTGTTCTAACCAAAGAGCCAGTTGATTTGTGTAATAATGAAAAAAACTCAAATGAGTACTACTGTCTGATCTTCTTAGGTAAAACCATGCGCGTATTTACGCATGCGTCCGGTCTTTTCTGATCTTACCAAAATAGGGATGATATACGTAAGATAACAATAAGAGGAAGAATAATAAGAATCATTTTGAGCATTATCAAAATACGTAGAACTATGTTAATTTCAAATACATAGTTTAGTTAAAGGCGTCAAAAATGCTGAAAATGCAAGTTTTAAATTGAAAACTTCGGAAAGTTCCCACTGACAACCCATCACTCCGCTTTTAACCCTTTAAGCGGTTTGCCCGTACAGTGTACGTGCTACCTGAAATTGGCCTCATCTGGTTTGCCCGTACGGCGTACGGGCATCGATATTTTCTGATTTCCTTTTCTGGTTTGCCCGAACTGTTCGGAAAATTGTAAACCTCAAAATTCACAGTAAGTGTGAGGGAAATTTTTGTATAATTTTTAAACCATTCATTACTGCATGTAGAATGTACTTGAAAAAAGCAAATATTTCGGGATTTTGTGACCAAAATTGCAAAATAAAAAAATGTTGCAAAAGCATTGAAAACGAAAAAAAAAAATTAATAAACTCTTAATATTCTTATTCTGTTAAGTATGGTACTTAACTATATGCAATAAAAAAATATGCCTTTTTTGGAAGCATTTCTGGTAAAATAATTGACCGCTTAAAGGGTTAAATGGAATGTCTCGCGAGTGCTAGGCGTAGCTTTCACGGACGGATAGTACTCGAAACAGCATCTTGATACATAGTCATGGATCAGAATCTGTGTGCCGTTATCCTCCCGCTATTGAGATATAAGGTCTTAAAATATTACGAAATTTTAAGAGAAGCGCTAAGTTTACGCCATTTATGCCCAAGTTTTTTTAACTATTTTTTTTTTCAGTTTTTAGCTGCTTAAAACTCTTGCTTGGAATGGTTTACACACATTTTAGACTTAAAATAGTTCGCCGTTGCCATATTTATTAAGTTATTTAACATCTTGTTTATGGGATATTTTACAGATATATGTGAGTAAAATACGACCTTATTTGACTTTACTTTTGCAAAGAAACATTACAGAAGACATCTCTGGTCAGTTTTAGCAAATCATTTTAAAATAGTCGAATTTTATGAAAAAAAAAGTTCACAAAAAAAACTTACTTTCTGTGGCTACCCATGCTGGATCGTTGCTTGACTGATTTGTCCGAAAATAGCTGTCGATAAAGAAACTCTGATATTCAAATAGTGGCTCTGACTAGTTTTCTCAAGAAGAAGGACTATTTAACTTGTGAAAAACAGCTTTAGTAATGAAATGAGAGAAAGGGGGGTTCAAACGAACCAAGCACTGCGACCAGAGGTCTATTGTACTAGTCCCCAAACAAAAGCCTTAAAATAGACCAGTGGCTGAAGCAAAATTCAGCAAACACCTAATAGGAATGTCGTGAATCTCCCAAGGTTCAAGCAAATGACGACCTAGGTGTTCAAACCTATAGGCAGAAAACACTTCGCAATCACACAGGATATGAGCAACAGTTTCCTCATGAAAGAGGCATCCCCTGCAAGTTGGATCATTTATGACACCCATTATAGTGAGATGTCGCTTTAATGTACAATGACCAGTAAGGAGACCAATGGCCTTCCTAATACTATTTCTATTAAAACTTAAGAGCTCTTTCGCCCTAAAACTAGGGCACCCTCTATTAAGTTCCTTTGCCTGACGTTGCCCATCCAAGTTCCGCCAGTTGTGGTAGTTTTTTCCTAAAAATATCAAAAACAGCAGTCCTAATGAGATTCTTTGAAATCCCAATTGCTGGTTCAGGACCAACAAAAGGGGTCTCAGAACCTTTCCTAGCAAGTTGATCAGCTATTTCATTACCCTTGACACCAGAGTGCCCAGGTACCCAAAAGAGAGTGACCTTGTTCAACTTTGCAAGAGTGCAAAGCATATTATAGCATTCCCAGACGATGCGGGATGTTATTGCAACCTTATTGAGGGCATTTAAGGCAGCTTGACTATCAGAGCAGATGTGAACACATCTATTCCTGTAGCTGCTATTCAGACACATAATGCAACACATCAAAATGGCATAAACCTCAGCCTGAAAGACAGTAGTAAATCTGCCCAGCGGACAAGAGTGTTTAATACCATCACTGGAACAAAAAGCCCCAGCACCTGTGCTCTCGTTCATTTTAGAACCATCAGTAAACCAGAGAGTACAACTTTGACTATGATGTAAAGGAGTATCTCTCCACTCAGCTCGAGTAGGAAAAATAACTGTGTAAGGCCTGTCAAAAGCATAGTCATTGCACATGTCATCGCTTGGCAGGCCAGATAAAGGATGCCCAAGTACATCCCCATCAAAGTTCTTCCAGGAAAGATACCCAGAATAGGACTTCCACAGACCGGAGCGCTTAAGCCTTTCCATGCACATAAAAGCCTCAGCTTCAATACGCATATAGAGAGGACATAAACCTAGTAGCAGTTCAAGAGATGCAGTGGGCGTGGTCTTAATACATCCAGACATGGCAACACAGACCATCCTTTGCAGCTTGTTAAGTTCCGTTTCACAGTATCTAGCTTGGTTCTAGACCACCAGACAATGGAACCGTAGGTAATGATGGGACAGATGACCATCCTATAGACCCAATTGACAGCCTTGGGACGTAGCCCCCAAGTTCTCCCAATAGCTCTCTTACAGGACCAAAACACTTTACTTGCCTTTGCCAGACTATAAGTAAGATGCTTTTTCCAGTTCAACTTGGAGTCAAAATAGACCCCAAGGTATTTGACCTCCTCAGAACAAGTGAGAGTTTTTCCAAACAACTTAATATCACACACCTGGATTGCTCTCTTATGTGTGAAAGCAACCATAGTGGTTTTATGAGGATTTACAGAGAGACCCTCAGACTGACACCATCTCTCCACACATTTTAATCCTTGTGACAAAATGGAGGAGACAGTCTCAATAAACTTCCCTCTAGCCACAATAGTGACATCATCAGCATAGCTGATGCATGAAAGGCCAGAAGTAGTAATGCTTTCCAGCAGAGAATCGACAACTAAACACCATAGGATAGGTGAAAGAACACCACCCTGTGGACATCCAGCATTAGTGTGAACAGTAAGAGTTTCACCACAAAGAGAAACATTAACATACCTAAAAGACAACAGATTTTTAATCCAGTTAACAATAGTTCTGTCAATGTCTCTTTTAACAAGGGCCCTCAAGATAGTGCTTAAAGGGACTCTATCAAAGGCTCCTTCAATATCAAGGAAAACAGCCAAGGCTACTTCCTTGTCTTTCAATGACTTTTCCAAAATAAAGGAAAGGCTGTACAAAGCAGTTTCAGTCGATCTGCCGGGCTGATAGGCATGTTGAGAGAGGGAGAGAGCTGATGATTTCAACACAGTCTCTCTAATGTGTCTATCAATTAGCTTTTCAATAGCCTTTAAGAAAAAAGAAGTGAGACTAATTGGGTCTGAAAGACTTAGCCTCATAGTAATTATCTTTACCAATTTTTGGGATGAAGATAACTTTAGTCTGCCTCCAGGCAGTCGGAACATGCTCATATGCAATACATGCTCTAAAGAGCCTACAAAGTATGGGGGCAAGAACTTTTATTCCCTTCTGCAGAAGAACAGGAACAATGCCATCCATACCAGGAGTTTTGAAGGGTTTGAATGAGTTGATTGCCCAAACAACCCTCTCATAGGTAACAATTCTTTTAGCGCAGTCCCATTTGCTTTTAGCACACCTGCTTATTGGTATGGTAACCAATGGGAATGAGCCATCAATGACATTAGAACCTGGAGAGTGTACCTTTAGCATTTCTGCTAAGGTATCTCTGCTAGATTCAGTAAAACTGCCATTAGGAAGCTTTATGGTATTCAAGCCATTGTTTCTGTCCTTGGACATGAATTTTGTAATTCTTGCCGTAGAAGAAACATCAGTAATGCTATCACAGAACTGCCTCCAGGAATTGTACTTTGCGTCCCTGATGGCCTTATTGTACTTGGTGAGGGTACATTTATAAGCATCCCAATCACCATTTTTCTTAGCTCGGTTAAAGAGCTTTCTGCACTTGCTACGTAAGTTACTGAGCTCTCTTGACCACCAAGGAACTAGCCTTGGTGAGGCAGTAACAGTAGCCTTACAATTTTGGTAGTAAGACAGGAGAATGGCACGTTGCAACTGGTCAACAGACAACTCCAAATCCGCTACCGAGTTATAATTACCAGTGATACCACCAGTAAAGCACTCAAGATCTTCAATGTAAGAATCCCATTTAGTGTTCCTGGGATTTCTACCTATGAAACTTAGTCTAGTAAGACCAGTGACACAGAAAGTAATTAGCCGGTGGTCAGATAAAGTAATTTCATCCGACACCTTCCAACCCTTAACCTGATCAACACAAGAGTTGCTGCAAATTGTCAGATCAATGACCTCCTTCCTATTCACAGTAACAAAGGTAGGCTCATTGCCTCTGTTAAGAAGGCATAAGTTGTAAAATAAGATGTCTTCCAGTAAGCTATCGCCTCGTTTGTTGCAGTTAGAGCTGCCCCAAACTATATTATGAGCATTAGCATCACAGCCAATAATAAATTTCTTATTGGCTTTTTTACAATGCTCAATAAGAGCTTTCATTTTCTCAGAGAGAGGATCTTTCTCTTCAAAGGGAAGATAAGAAGACATAAGAATAAGTTCATCTTTATGTCCTTTATTCTCATTAGTCACCTTGACAGCGACATTGTCACCATCCAGGTATTTAATGAGATTCAGAGCATTAAGCCTAGTGCTGGCAATAATGCATGCCCTAGGCCTTGCACAAGTAGTATCATAATAAATTTTATGATCCCGCATACCTAGACCTAAGATTTTACCGCCTCTGGTCCAGGGTTCTTGGATTAATGCAATATCAAACTCTCCTCTAGCCATCTTACTACTCAGAAGAGCAGATGCAGAACGGCTATGGTGAAGATTCAATTGAGCAATTCTAACGAGTACTTCCTGCACCCCTACAGCAGAGTCAGTGGGTTGCTGGGCAGCACCCGCACTTCCTTCAGCAGCAGGGTTGCTGGTTTCCTCATTGGTGCCAGGATCCAACCCTACAGGAGTTGTTTCACTGGCTAGTTGGGTACCTTCAGCAGAAGAACCCAACCCTTGGTTATTTGTGCAAGTGAATAGGTCCATGAGAGACCTAGGAACTGGGAGGATGGGTAACGGTCGACACCCGCATGGCCTCCCTGTACGGGTGCAAAGCTGGATACAACGAGGTTTCGCCTGGTTCCTCGAGGGGACCGCTTGAGACATCATATAAGACCCAGATGCCATTCATCCATCAGCACGGTGCCTCACACCTTAGATTGGGTCTGCCCACAGATTTTAGCTAGGCGTAATGGGGTGGCCTTCATGCCTTGGGTGACCCTACCAGGAGTAGGATACTCCCGACGTTCATGTCCACTCCGCCCATTGCCACCCCCTTGCCACGTTGAGGCAATCTGCAGGACTTAAGGGGGAGCTTTAGTAAAATGATATACCCATTACAGGTTTTTGTATGCAGTAACTAACAAGCGTCCCGTTTTTAGGCTACTGGGCATAAATGGGTTAAAAACATTGCGAGACATTGATCACGCTATTTCACAGTCTGAACGGGCCGGACATTTATCTACAAATCATGTGAAAGATGTCTGCCATTACTCACTAAAACCAATGCCTCCTAAATACTAAATGCCGACTGCTTTCTGGTTTTTAGCACAGAGTTAAATTTTTCCTTAGTTCACGAAGCACTGCCATGTATCGGAGTTCTTTGAGACAGATAAATTAACGATTGGTGGATTTCTAAATTTAAATTTTAAAAAAACAATAAAAATATTTAATTCAAATATTGTTTTGATTTATCACCATAACAATGGCATCATCGGATTGCCGCAAGGTGGAACTCAACGTGGACAACTGTCTCCAATATTGAGGCAAGTGTAGTAGGCATTTACTATTTAGGAGGCGTTGCTGAAACTCTCTAAATTTGGTGACTTTGCTCAAAAATTTTGACAAACTTTTAGAGTGCAATTTTCGATAGCAAGGGTCTGAGGGCAAAAATGCATGTGTGCAGAGCATGTTTTGTAATGCTCTTTAGATTGCTATTCATTAAAAAAAAATCAATATTACACTATAATATGATTTCCTGGTAAGCCTTCAACTACAAGTCTTCATATCTTTTTCCAATTTCCATATTCCTTGCCTTAAGTAAATTAATAAAAGGTTAATTTTTAAGGCCCCGGGAGTAATCGAAGTCAAAACTTCCTTCGCTTCAAAAGTCATAAAAATTCAGGGGGAAAAAATACCAAAAATTATTTTGAATAGATTCAAATTTATCAGAAATGGTTTCGCCCACTTTTCCTTTATCTTTAAAGAAATGAAATGCATCATTTGAAGAAGTAATTATCCATGACCTAAAATAAACGGCCGAAAACGATTGTTTTGAAATTTTCTTGAATAATCTTCAAATTACATTTAAAGAAATGTACACATTTTTTATACTTGGGGTTTGGGCGGGGGTCTCCTCCCTAACTCTGTAAGTTTTGGTTAAAAAAAGAGCATTCATTGAAAAGGCTAATTATTTTTTGATTTACTTTCGCAAATGTAATATGTTTTTTAGTTTTAGAATAATGAATATTTCCTTAGAAAAAATAATTTCCCTTTGAATATGATTGATTTTTTTTCTTTTTGTTTGACCAATTGCAGATTGTATTAAAATTTTAAACAAAAAATTTCCAACGCAAAAGTACAGTACGTAGTTTTTATAACTGTCTTTATTGCAAATGGTTTCAAAAGCTCAAGCAACTCTAGCATATTTTGACTTGCATATGAATGAATCTTGGAATAATTCAATTTCAGCTAATATTCATCTCTTTATTGGCTATTTATATGAATCCTTTTACGTGGAATTAATTTATCCAATTGTTACAAGAGAAGGTTGCAAAATATTTTGCAGCAGGGCAGTATTAAGGGGTGGGGTTTTAGGGTTCAAACTTCCTCTGAAATTTTTCAAAACTATTACAAAAATGATTTTTATAGTTCCTTACTGAAAAAAATATAATTGCTATTTCATTTTAATTTTCTTATTTACTTTGGAACTGCATTTGAAAAATGAAATTATCACTATTGAATAATTGTACACATTAAGTGTTTTTTCTGCAGTATTTATTTTTATTGCAGTTATTTTGCAAACATAATTTCTTAACAATAGACCTTTCCCTTCAAATTTTTTACACCACTAAAAAAACACCAAAATACTTCAAATTTGTAAGTTCAAACTCCATATTAAACACATTTTATGAGTGTCAAAGATGGAAATTTCAAAAGTACTTCTTCGAATGCACGTAAACTCATCTATCAAGATTTTTTTTTTTTCCTTCATCGAAAAGATGAGTCATTTTTTTAAACATTTTTTCATGTTAATACCCTTTTAATATCTATTGTAGCAAAAATCAACAGAATATAGAACATGAAATCAAATTTTATTGACTTTAGAGATTTCACGAGAAATAGGTTTGGTAAAAGCCTCCCCTAAACTAAGGTCTGGTTAGTGCCATGTTTTGCAGAATATATTATCGAAATGAAAATTAGTATTTTTTTTTTCTTTTCAAGCATGCCTCAATATTTCAAAAGAAGCTTTCTTAAACAAACAACTACTAAGATCAACCATCGCTCCACTCGTATATCATGAAAGGCTGTTAAAACTTATAACATTCAGGTCGCTGTGTGTGTGTGTGTGTGTTTTTTTTTTTTTTATACAAATGTTTGTACACGACTCTTTTCCGACCTTTTTAACTCCCGTAGTATTGATAACAGCAACTTAGGAGGTTTTTTGTTCCATCAAAAGAGAATGAAACGCAATTTGACCGTAATCGTCTTTTTTCCTTTGATCAAAGAAATCTTAAAGAAAATAAGGCCACTTATACTAAAAATAATGTTTCACGTATAAAATGTAACAGAGAAAAAAAGGGATTTTAGATTTTACCGTTTCTTTACCAGAGGATTACAGATTTCCCCCAGTCCGTAATTGGGGAAATAAACTCTAAACTTACGTTTACGACATAAAAGATTACGTATTGCTTAGGCTTCCATTTGAACAATACCAAGGAAAGAAGTACAGAAATGGAAGCAAAGAAAACAGTCATAATTCGTTCAAGCAGAGTTCTCATTTTGGTGTTGGGAATAACACCAGTTGTCATTTAATGATTTTTACTTTCTTCTATATCTAATATATAGAAGAAAGTATTGGTTTCGTGAAAATTTTCGAATGTCGAATTTTGACGGATTTGCACGTTTTGAGGTGCGCTGAGTCCATTTCGACCATTTTTGGAAAATGTCTGTCTGTCTGTCTGTCTGTGTGTGTGTGAGTCTGTATGTGTGTGACCAGTTTTTGTGGCCGCGCTAGAGCAAAAACTACTGAATGAAATCGAACAAAAATTTTTGCACATATGTACCACCATGTGAACTGGTGCACCTGACTTTTTTTAACGAATTCCTCTAAGGGGGGTGGAGCAATCGCACGTGTTCTGCGCGGGGGTGATTGCTATATCTCAGGAAGTAGCCGGCGGAATCAAACGAAAATTGGTCCATAGGTAGACCCTACTGAGTACAGGTGCTGATTCAATTTGTTTGTCAATATCTCGAAGGGGGGTGGAGCAATCGCACGTGTTCTGCGCGGGGGTGACTGCTATATCTCAGGAAGTAACCGGCGGAATCAAACGAAAATTGGTCCATAGGTAGACCCTATTGAGTACAGGTGCTGATTCAATTTGTGTGTCAATATCTCAAAGGGGGGTGGAGCAATCAAAAGTGCTTATTTTGTCATTGCACCTACTGTATCTCGGGAAATATTGCTGCGATTTGAATGAAATTTGGAATAACACTAACCCAATATGGAAGCAAGCATCGATTAAATTTTGGCGCCAATCGCTCCAGGGGGAGGGTGGGGTGATTTTTGCGCTTAGTCAACAATGCGAAAAATTAATTCATTAAAAAATCGCTTTCACGCTATTTAATTATCAAAACAGCTGAAAACTTTCAATGATTTGAAATTTTTAACTGTTGCCAATTTCTTTTTACTAACAAATAAAATGTTTGCAATTTATCTAAACAAGGCTTTTGCAATGATTTCCAATTTCGCTCATTGATTCTGCATTTGCAGGGTTATTACGATAATTGGGAAATTGGAGCTGTCTCCAATTACTCGGGCGAGTACGTATTTTATTTTGTAACCGGAATTCATAAGATAGATATAGAAGAAAGTTTCGTGACGGCCACGACAGCTAGTTCGAAGTTGTATCGTCATGCTTTTAATCTGCCTCTCAGTGGCGTCAGTAGCTGCCCATCCCAGAAATTCAAAAAAAATGTAATACTTGTTGATTTAAAAATCCAAATTTAACGCTCTTTCTCGCCCCAAACTGCCACAAAATTAGTTTACATAATTGAAGGGCTTGGTAGATGAAGGGGTGAAGCGACAAGACAGAAATTGCGAGTAGTTAAAGTTCAAATTTTTATTGTAGCATCTGTTGCAGATTTTGTATTTTCTGGTTTTGTCGTTAGTGTGGGTATGAAATCGGTCTAATGATATCTACTTTTTGATGTACCAAATTGTGATATCTTACCTGTATCCATTGCTTACCATTGTTCAGAGTGTTCATTTTTTAAAATGTAACATAGCCCCCCATTCTCCAAGCCCTTCAATTATGAAAAACATACTTTGTGAATTCCAGCTGGGTTTTTTTTTTTCTTTCTTTCTTTCTTTCTCTTCTTCCTTTTTTTTTTTTTTTTTTTTTTTTTTTTGCGACACACCACTATTCTTTCCAATAAGCAAAAACAGAGGGGGGAGAAGGGGCTCAGCGGGAGACTGACAGTGTAACAAATATATTTTTTTCTATACATATACTTCAAAAACTAAAATTTCCTGTTCGTTATCCCTCTTTCTCATTGCATAGGAGTGATAATGAACTTTTATAGTCAACAACAGCCTATTAAAAATTAGTCATACTACTACGAAGAACAAAATAGGTTTTAATAAGTATCACCCCCCCTCAGGGCCGCCGAGAGGTTTACCGGGGCCCCGGGGCAAAGTATTGACATGCGCCCCCCCCCCTTCCAAAAAAAATCTTCAATACTAAGACAACTTACGTTCGGTGCAGTGAAGAAAAATAATAGTATTTCGTATTTGCTAATTTTTCTTCCAATTTTACATTTTTGTGTGTTTTATATTTTTATAATCTGCTCGTGTGCTGTACTCAAGTATAGTATGATATAAATTCGTATGAAATAAATCAAAAATACATAACACAAATTTACAAATAATATTCCTACTTCAATTTACTAATAACTATTAATAATTCTATCACTACTTCACAAAATTAATAATACATATTTACATAAATTACACATGTATGTGTTTTAAAATCCTTTGAAAAAAATTACATTTCTTGACTATTAAAAGCGTTATTCCTCACTTTGAAAGTTCCTTAAAACTTTCCATTGTACACGTAAGAAATGCCTGGTAAGTACTACAGAAGATAGCCCCTTAAGGCATTGGGCTACGAGCACTCGTTGCGTTGCTATGGACACATGTAGATGCAAGATGTTTTTGCTTTGCCTACACAAAAATGAAGTTTAGTTAACCAAAAAAACTGCCTTTTTTTAAACTAGCAGCCCGGGCCCCCTCTTGGGCCGGGCCCCGGGGATTTTGCCCCTGCTGCTCCCCCTCTCGGCGGCCCTGCCCCCCCTCCCCCCAAACAAAAAGTTAATTCCTAATTGTGCTGCGAAAATAACCTAGTCATGTTACTAAGCGATATCTCTTTCAAAGAATGGCGTGGTAGCTTTAGCTTTTTTCCTCAGTTAGTGTATTCAAATTGAGGAATGGTTATTTTTTGAGAGGTGGTATTTACGAAAAGGTTTTCGTACTCTTTAACTTCAGGCCTTGTTTAAAAAGAGTTTTCTTACCGATGTGAGTTTCTTTCAGAAAAAAGAGCCCACATTTGCGTGATGCTCAGCAAAAAGTTAAAGAAGAAAAGTAAAAAATGATCCCCTTAGCAGGTTTAGCGCCAAAGTAATTTCTTCTTAAGTGTAAAACGCATTTTTCTTCGCCAGCTCTCCCCTAGAAATGGAGATGTTAGAAATGGATTCCCCGCGCAAAAACGCGATCCACGCAAAGAAAGGAGGAAAAACACGGCAGCACCAAATATGCATAAAAAACGCAGTCAACTTTCAAAATGAAGAACGTATCAAACATCTGTTTTTACATTCAAATTTCCTGAAGAGATGAAGAAAAAAAATCTCATTTGAATTTTCTTCTCGATTTGTCTCCCCATAAATAATTCCGACGTCACTCCACCCCCAATCGACTTGAAGTTAAAAAAAAAAAAAAAAAAGT
Source organism: Uloborus plumipes (assembly GCA_038373865.1). Taxonomy (NCBI): domain Eukaryota; kingdom Metazoa; phylum Arthropoda; class Arachnida; order Araneae; family Uloboridae; genus Uloborus; species Uloborus plumipes. Next base: position 36,777 of record JAXGGA010008706.1, on the reverse strand, counting down.
GTCCCGAGCAAAGTGGCATTCCGGACGGGCATTAAACCAGTTAAGTAACAAATGATCTTTGTCATCGCGAAATATATGGAAGCAATGACATATCCCTGGTAAAATAACTGAGGCATTAAAGATATCTAGAGGTAGATACTTTGCCGTAAATTTCAGTTCTGCTGCTAGCTATACAGATCGATAGAAACGGATTACAGGGACCCGTGGCGCCACCTTATTTGGGAAAGCCGAACTGTGGATTGGTTGGTTCTATGGAAATTTATGGTTTTTAAAAGTTTCCATAGGCAATGTTATAACACATTACAGTTAGAGACTAACAAATGGCAAAGCACAGGATAGTAAAAATTTTAATTTCCAAACTGGGAATTATATTTCTGAAATCGAGTTTAAAACGTGCAATTTAAACGTAGACAGATCTGTCGGAACGGAAGATTCAAAATTTTGAAAAATAAATTTTTTTGAATCACAACAAATTGAGAAACTAATTTTCATGAGGACGTTAAACAGAACAATGAACATAAGTTTAGCCCTTTATGTCCCTACGGGACTCAGAAGTCCCGCTTATATTAATTAAATATTATGAATCCTGTATGGCTGTAATCATGCTGAAGCTTTTAAGTATCACTCCTTGTACTGCGCTGAGAGGCCGACAGATGGTACCTGCGATCAGAAACAATTTTCTTAGGGACCCTAAGGCGTAGGGGGCTTTAGACCCTACTGATTTAAAAAAATTTGTAGTTAATTTGAGACATAAAGGGTTAAAACGTATACAAGAGTAAAAGACATAACACTAACTCAGAGACAAAGAACTAATAAGTTGTCCGAATTAACCGAGCACATGGATGTATCCAGAAGAGGTCAACAAGAGATGATAGCTCCCAGCATGATGTGCCAGCATGAGTTATGCCAAAAAAGAAAGTACGTTTTGTCAGCTTTGGAAATTTATCATTGCACAGATACATTCAAGTTTTAAACAGAAAAAAAAAATCAGTTTTATTTTGGATTCTATGAGCAGAGCATGATTATTGAACATTCCAGATTATTTTCGTGATTAATTATCGATTTATAACTTTTAATCACTGCTCTCGTCTGCTTACTGTATCCGTACTAAACTTTTGGACCAAATTTTATTTCAATTATTGAGCGAGTTTCAAAAAACTATTAGCTAGGAAAAAAGTCGAATAACTACATCCATCTTCAAACACAAGACAATCTAAGCTTCAACCTATACATAAATTAAGACTTAAGACGACAGCTATCAAGAATGTGGTATCGAAAAATCTGCTCACTTAACAATTACTCTGTAAATTGAGGAAAAAAACCCGGATTTTGAAAAACAGCTGAGTAGTAGGTAAGCACCAATTAATCGAAAGTACCGATTACTCGGCCATAATCGTCCACTTTGCTGATCATTTGTAATCTGCAAAATTTGGATGATTACTCGGTGGAAATTCTTTTTAAAAAAAGTATTTTATAATATACCTTCAGCAAGAAACTATGACACATAGATTGTTAACAGTAAATAAATGCAATTTCCAGCAACCATTTACATGTAATATGAAAGTGTACAGAGTAAAAACAAAATAAAACGTTCAGAAAGTGCATAAAATTGAGTTAAGCATAAAAATACAACCGTCACTGCTAATATTCATATGCCACTATTATGAATAACTAAATTCTATGTCTTTAAAATTGTGATGCGGAAAACATGAGTAATTCATTTTAATTATAGTCAACAAAATTTTACCGATTGACCATCAGAATGTATTTTTTTTAATTTAAATTACTTTAAGTATGCCTTGAACAAGAAACTGATGAATAAATATATAAACAATGTATAACATGTGGCATGATTAGCAGCTTGGAAACTGGAGCTTACCTCTGGAACCCCTTAATCAAAATGCGCTCCTGGGCAATTCCATGCAAGTGTGGAAAAGCGTTGGAAAAATCAAATTACAGCAATGCGTCTGTTTTGTATATTTTTTGGTTTAAAAATGTTAGAAGTTCATTAGGATACTAATTTTTTGTCAAGAATGTAGTATTGTTAGTTTTGGCAGCACTTTGAAGTTGGAAATGGAATTTTTAGCTTTTGGTAAAGCAAATGATCAATCTTTCAACGTTGGTAAGTTTCAATTTTTTACTTTAGATAACTGTTTTATAGGAACAATATTGATTATTACACTTTAATTCAATATTGTGAATTGCTAAAACGAATATTTTCACATAAATTAAGTGATTTATGTAAACTTCAAAAATGCACTATTCAATATGTAACGTAAGTTACATAGAATAGTGCATTTTGATGTAACGTAAGTTACATCAAAATATTTGAAACAATGAGAAGCGAAGAAATGGAACCGGGCTAGTTTTGAGTAAAAAGTTTCTAAATTTCAAGCCCTTGGTGAAAGTTGTTTCTTAATAATGCTGTATAGCAGCATCTGTTAAAGCTACAAGTACCACGGATTGCAATTAACAGACGAGAGTTTTTCCTACCATTTGCTCTTGTTATCCCCAAATTTTTAATTCTGGTACTTACACTCCCTTGCTTCTAGGTGCTTCATTTGCAAAACATGAAAAGTTTCTTGCATATTCTTCTTGTAAATGTACATTTATAAACTATGTTAAGGTTCTTTCGACTTTCCTTTGAGTAAATAAGTTGAAAATTCAACCTTATTTCGCTCATATTTACTTCCAATCTGCTCCTGAGTTTATACAAGCATTCATCCAAAAGCCGCAAGGATTTTTTTTTATCCTGACTTCAAGCACACAAACATGGCTCAGTCACGATTAATTTTGGCAGTCATTATTCTTAACGGGGAGTCATTTATCTCCGTTTTATTGCAGGGGGTTAACGCTAAACAACCGACTCTGTGCTTTATTCCCCCATAAAACTTGATTTTCATGAAGAGCCAAATTACCAGAGAATTAACTTTCCGATTGAAAACTGTTCGTTATCTTGTGGCGAAAATGCATCCTCAGTTCGAGGGAAATTTCTTTTGTGCGGATTCTGGCCCAGACGGACGGACGTTGTTTCGACTAGCATGCTCTCTTCGAGTGATTTATTGTCGCTTAATGGCCGGCTGATGTAAAAGTCACTGCTATTCCGGATTATCTGAGAGGAAAAGCCATTAGCGAATTTAATTCCCTTTCAATTTCCGTGGAAAACACTTAATGGAAGTTAAAGCTTTAAACCCTGTGCATCCTGTGTTTCTACTTTTTGTAACTCTGAATAAATGCTGAGAGGTTTGATTTTGAAACTTTTGAAAGAAGCAACCAGTTACTGCTAAGAGTTTGGTTTTTATGAATTTTAAGATGTTTTCCTTCAGCAAACGTAACAAAATTATCCCTTTTGATAATTATCGAATAATCTCTCCCCGTTATGAAACAAATAAAATATGGCGCACCGGAAAGTTACAACTCATCCTGTTACAAATAATAGACAGAAAAGTTTAAGGCAGGGAAGAGAAACAAATTTTATAAAAACATTTATTTTTTTCTCAAACTGTTTATAATGCAGCCAATAATACGTTTCTTTTGAGCGTTTTGGTTCAATTGTATTCAAAATGTTCTTGAAACAAACTTCCCGCTTTGATTTGTAAATCATGACTTTCATAAACAACCCTAAACATTTGAAATTTGGACTTTTTGAGCTGTGCAACTAGTCTCCTAGGGGTACGATATGATCGAAAGTAAAATTTCTAAATATTATTTTAGGGAAAAAAAACTTTTACTTTGAAATCATGTTACACAGAAAATCTCAACCACTAGATAAAATTTCTCTCCAGTCGCTTTAAATTCAATTTGAAAATTATGTGCGACTTTAAAATGAAATTAATTTACGTGTGAGTACATGCTTTGCAAAAAATAAGCTGTTGTTTTTACAGTATAATACTGGCAGCAGAGGTTCCTTTTTAAAATTGTAAAATGCACAGTAATAAACTGTAAAATAAGCATTTTTATAGTTTATTACTGTAAAGTAGCGATTTTGCAGTTTATTGCCACAATTTTACAGTTTATTACCACAAAATTAGCTGTATTATACTGTAAAAATGAAAGCATCCCAAGTAGCACACTTCGTTTTTTAAAGGTTGTAAAATGGTTATTAACGTTGTAACAACCGTTTAAAAACGTTTATAAAACGTTTAAAGGTTATTTGTGCTACCTGGGATAATAATGACAGCAGAGGTTCCTGTTTAAAACTGTAAAATGCACAGTAATAAACTGTAAAATTAGCAATTTTACAGTTTATTACTGTAAAATTAGCAAATTCTTACCGTTTGTTACTATAAAATTAGCTTTATTATACTGTAAATACATCATCTATTTTTTTACAGTGTGTGAATAGATTGCACGTTAAAAGATATGAAACTTAAACTAAGTAAAAGATACAAATTGCTCACCCAACACATTGATTTTAAGGAGTTCTTCAAATAACAGTAGAAATTGTTTTTTATGAAGCATACCCATAATTGAAATTAGTGGTTATAGTTCATTTTGGTTTGAAACAAGAAAGAGCTCAAACATATATTAATATTTCAACAAATATCAGATATAGTTTTGTCGTTATCAATTTCAATAACAAATAACTATGAGCTGTAATTCAAGCGTAAAAGCAAAAATACTGAATCGAGGTCGGCGGTTTTTGAAACGTACCGTTTTTTCTTGTCATACATTATTCTACTAATAGACTTAGTATTTACACAAAACAGCTCTCTCGCACACACACAAAATAAAAGCAAATATTTAATCGTAACATTTAGAACTTATTTAAATTGCATTAAAATTTCAATAACATCTGATATTTACCTTTCAAGAACTAGTTATAAAACATAATCTACTTATAAAATAACTGTACTTGTTTTTTAAATCCCATTCTTTCAATGAGCAAGCTGCAATTTTGTTTGTTTAGTGAAAATAAGTTTTTAAATTATTTACAAAATGTTTGCTTTGGTGGAAATCAAAGTAATTGGAAATCAAAGTAATGGAAATCAAAGGCTATTAAATGATCCTTCCTTTTGGAGATTTGATGTATAGGGGAGATTAGAATTACATTCCTTTTTGCTGTAGTGCTACGTAGTATATTCAACAAAAAAAGGGGAAAATGCAATAGAGGCTTAATATGTGTAGTCGATAAGCGTCAGTGTATGTCACTAAACAGTTTTTTCTTAATTATTTTACATTTTACTACACTGTAAAAAATGGATGTTGTTTTTACATTGTACAGATAATTTTATTGTAACAAATTATAAAAATTGCTAATTTTACTGTAATAAACTGTAAAATTGATAGCTTTACAGTTTATTACTGTGCATTTTACAGATTTAAACTGGAACATCTGCTACCAGTATGATACTGTTTTTTACAGTCTAATATAGCTAACTTTGTGGTAATAAACTGTAAAATTGTAATAATAAACTGTAAAATTACTGCTTTACAGTTTTAAACTGTAAAATTGCTCATTTTACAGTTTATTACTGTGAACTTCACAGTTTCAAACTAGAACCTCTACTACCAATATTATACTGTAAAAACAAAGGTTTATTTTTTGCAGCGTATGTGTGTGTATCTGGAATACTTCGAGAGTTTTATTACCTCCAAACAAAGTTTGCTTGGGTGTTGAGCACCTTTGTGGAAACTTCTCCAATTTGTCACATTGACTAGTAAAGTAAAGGCCCGGTTTCCTAGGAGTGAAATCGTCGATCTCTGGCGAGGCGACAGACGCCGCCGTCTTCTGCGCATGCGCCTGAGCCGCAGAGTGACGTCGCTTCATGCCACGCTCCAATCAAACTAGTTCTGATTCCAGCGTGCGTAGCGCCAGGCGTCAGCGACGATTCTAGGAAACCGGGCCTTTAGACAATGTTTATCTGATCAAGCGTTACCGATAAGGCCACTACGGATCGCTCTCATTTAACATATTTTATTTTCTCGTTGCTTCATTAGTTCCTCTTCTTCTTTTTCTATTATTATAATTATTATTATTATGCTTCATTTTTTACCATTTAATATTTTTTAAATTATTTATTTATTTGAAATTTATTGCTGTTTTATTTTTATGTTACTCACATTTTATTATTTTTATCATTATTAGGGGAGACTAGGGACGGTTGTGACACTGGGCGGTTGTGACAGTCGTCATATTAGCTAGACCATAATTAATACCTGGTTGAAGCAAAGAGAGAGAGTATCAGCGTGTTTGTCTGAATGTGTGTCAAAGCATTGCGGTAGCCATCGAGCGACATTAACGCTAGCAGAGGAGTTGGTTACTTTTTAACAGTCAAAAGTAAGATTTTTTGTTCGATTTCTTTTAGTAATTCCTGTTGAATGGGTACAGATAGAAAAAGGAAAGTTTTCCTTCGTAAGTAGTGAACCTTAATAGTGAAATAGCAGTGATTATTTTTTATGTAGGATAATTTGTGTTGCCATGGCGATTGCTGTTTTCAAAAGTAGTGGGTTGGGGTCGGTTGTGACAAATTGCGTGGGGACGGTTGTGACACGAGTAAAACATGTTTTTATCATATTGGATGTCCATAATACGCTTGAAGAAGACAGAAATAGGGCAGTGTGACTTAATGAAATATAAAGAATCTAATAAAGAAGTGAAACTTTTTTTTCTTTCGGACAGCTTTGGAAATCAATGTTAATCGTAAGTCTTTGCTACGACACATTCATTTGTAAACGCGTTGGAGCCGGCCGGCACTGTCACAATGAAAACAACGTGTGCATAGGTTATATTGCTCATAATAAAATGATTTTGAGCTTACATATAAGCTGAAAGCAGACATGAGAGTAAAATGCTACTGAGAAATAGTTTCGTCCATTTAGGAATAGAAATGTTTCACATCTGTTCGTGTAGCTCATGCAACTAGCCTTTCAAGAGTAACAAGCTTCAATAAAACAAATAAATGTGGAATTTTTCTTTGATACCTGAGAATTGTTATGAACAGAGAGGCTATGACACACAGGATGTGCATAATGTTGCCAAAACAGACGTTACGAAATTCCAAAAACCTGATATTGTTGCAATACTTGGTATAAGGCTACTTCAACTGAACGAGGCACATTGTTAAGGGTTAAACTTTCCCAGATGAAGGTTATGTTGAATTACGTTTAATATTACTTGAAATTAAAAGTGATCTAGACTGTTTTGCTGTATTTTTGAACTTGTCACAACCTACCCCAAGCACTGCCACAACCGCCCCTGGGGTGGGGTCGGTTGTGACATTTTTTCCTTTTTTGTTTAATTTGGTCCTGTGAGTTAACTATGACTATTTGGTCCTGTGAGTTAATGTCCCGTTATTTGAAAGAGAGTAACCTAGAGAAGAAAATTAACCTACAGTAATGACATTTTTTAGAAAGGAAGAGACCGTTGACTGGAAATAGTTTTGAAATGAAAACTTCTGGCATCATAATTACTACTGATGAACAGATGTTATATTTGTTTAGCACTGATGCACTCAGAGAACGGAATTTTCTCCTATAAATGACACGTAACTCTCAAAGCGTTGAAAGCAAAACGAAATGAATTCGAAATATGCTACATCAAATATACACTCCTCCCCCCCCCCCCCGAAAGAAAAAGACCATTTCTTTTTTCACTTATTTATTTCCGTTCTTTTATTATTAAAAACAAATTACATACAAAAAAAAAGTTCTCATTTGACCACAGTTGGTCTCCTATAATTTTTGGCACCAGCCACCCGCCTCTCTAAATGCGGGCCGCCCCTCTAGAGCAGTGGCGTTCAAGATCTACACATATAGACACACACACATAAACGTTTACACACACGCGCACCCATGCACAATTACACACACATACGTAAACCTACACACAAAAACACATGGCTACACACACTCCCATATACTGTCCAAACTTGAAAGGTGCGCCTGGCAGTCATAAACGCTTCCATATGAAAAAGGGGTGATAGGTTAGGAGATGCACTTGCCGGTTCTTTCAGTTTTTAATTTCTGGTTGATTATTATTTTGCATTTCCCCCCTATTTAAAGAAAATCAGAAGAGACCTCAGGCATGCGCAAATGCGAGGAAGGTCTTACGATAAAAGATTAGACACTACACATTTGTCTGCACACGCACACACACACGCATATACCAACACACATCTATCGCAATTCGTGAGTGCGAAAACCATAATTTGAACTCAAGGTGTCAAAATTCAAATTAATTTGATTCAAAAAAAAATTGTTTTCAGTTTTGAGGAGGAAAGTATCTAGCCAACTCAATCAAACCCCACCACTATTTGCACCTCTCGACCGTTTCGGAAGGTAATTCGCAGAAGTATTTAATACAAACCAGAACCAGAAATCCATTCTTAATCTGTTGCTTACTCGTTGGTAATGTCTGGGGCGTTGGGCGCGGAAAGATCGCCATCACCAACATTAAACTCGGGAGCGACAACAGTTATCTATCTCCATTTGTGGGGGATGATGAGATGGCGGAGGCCTTTATGCTGCCGGATAAAGTTCAAATGAAGGCACATTAGAATTTAGATGGGATTGCAAACAGAAAGCTCTCGGACTGAGGAATGGTTATAAATAGTTTTGAGAGCAGACGAACGCTGATAATTCGAATGAGTGAAGAGCGAATGAGAAAATACTTTGGTATTATTTTCTCAGTATAACTAATGATGGCTAATTTTTTATCGACTGTATCGTGATGGAGATTTCATTTTGAAGAGGGCTGAGAATCATAATTTTTTACCACTACCTTACATTTAAGACAAGAGCAATTCAACTCCGAGGTTCCAATTTAAAACTGTAAAATGCAAAGTAATAAACTAAAACTAGCAAGTTTACAGTGTATTACTGCAAAGTTAAAAATTTTACAGTTTACTGACATAAAAATTGGCAATATTATACTGCAAAACAACAGTATAATTCTGGTAGCCAAGATTCCAGTTTAAAACTAAAATGCACGGTAATAAACTGTAAAATTAGCAATTTTACAGTTCAGTACTGTAAAATTAGTAATTTTACAGTTTATTACTGTAAAATTAGAAATTTATACAGTTTATTACTGTAAAATTAGAAATTTTTACAGTTTATTACTATAAAACTAACTGTATTATACTGTAAAAACAAGATTCATTTTTAACAATGTAGATAATAGCCTTTAATCTGTAAATTTTTAGAAATAGTTTGAAGGCAGAGGAGCAGGGATAATCTGATCTAGTAAAGAAACAATAAGAAAATACTTTCATGGACATTATTTGCGCGGTATGAGTAATGCTGGCCAAATTTCTATCGACTCTATCATACTGATATGTATTCCAGGTAATAGAAATTCTATTTCGAAAATGGATGAAAATCCGTCTTTAACATTACTTTTCATTCTGAATTGCGACGTTTGGTGTCAAAAACAGCTCAATCTATGAATTACCAAAAGCGGTTTTTTTTGCATACATTATGACATCATTTTAAATCCAAAACTGCTATTTCGACATATACTCTAGTAGATGTTACTTAAAGCAGGACTTTTTCATTCAAAGGAAATAAAAAGTACAAGAATGGAGTGGGCTTTTTTGCAACTGCCCAGAAACAGCTTTTCAGCAGCAGTGAGAATCCGTTGATGTAGAAATCTCTAGAATTTGCTTCGAAAATCCTTTGAATCTGCTTTTTGTGGAGAATGTTTTTGAGTTTTCTTTCTGCTATGTAATAGGAAGGAAAGGGTGGGAAATATCAGCCACGGGTGTCAGACGTAAGACGACATCTTCGATGTGTGGGAAATGTATTTTCAATGGAAAAGCTTTCGAATGTCTCTTTATTCTGCACAAACGAAATTATTTAATATGCTTGTATACACTGCAAAAAATAAATGTTGTTTTTACAATATAATGCAGCTAATTTCATAATAATAAACCGCAAAAATTGCTAATTTTACAGTAATAAATTGTATAATTGCTTTTACAGTAATCAGCTGTAAAACTTCTAATTTAACAGTTCATTACCGTGCATTTTACAGTTTTAAACTGGAACCTCTGCTGCCAGTTTTATGCTGTTGTTTTTACAGTATAATACAGCTAAATTTTACGGCAGTAAACTAAAATTTCTTACTTTACAGTAAGGAACTAAAATTGCCAGTTTTGCAGTTTATTACTGTGCATTTTACAGTTTTAAATTGGAACCTCGGCTGCCAGTATTACACTGTAAAAAAAAACAGTTCATTTTTTGCAGTGCTGATTCGTTTCTTCATTATGACCTGTTGCTCTAGTCTAGAGAAACACAGTGCGATATTTTTGTGTCGCACGGACAGTAAGGCTATTTTTCTAAGTGCAGTATAAAGCAATGTTCTGCTATCACCGATTAGATGTCCGATCAGTGATCCCACTTACTTTAGAAATCTGTCTAAAACTGTAAAAAAAACATTTAACCGCTTGATATCTTCCCTACAAATTTCATTTATTCCTAACTTAGTTTGCAAGAACTGGACCTTCGTACCAACTTTCTCCGAGAGAAATGTCTAAGACACTTTCCCCTCTCGTATCCGTAACTTAATTCTAACTATTCTTTCGGATTCTGGGAGAATTTTATTTTTTCTTTTGTTAAAAACAAGACAAATTAAAAGGAGTCTTTGCTGTTAACTGAAGTTTAATCGGTAGCTTTAACGCTTGGTCATAACTTAGAAAACATCATTGATAACAAAGTTTACCATTATTTTTTCTTACAAAGAGATTCTATTTCAACATTTCATTTCTATTCAGTTCTAAAGCTCGAAATATTTCTGCGTACTAACCGAAAGACTAATGACTGTAAATCAAAAATAGTTGGGTTTTTTTGTCTTAAAATATAGCTGCAAAACTTGGTATCTACAAACAGTGGCTATATATTTTACTATACTGTTGCAAAAAATAATTTTCCTCTAATAAAAGGAGTTCTTTAGGAATTATGTTATTCAGAATATATTAATTGAACTAGTGTATTAATTTAAGCTGCTTAAATTAAAAATATTATGAACTCAATTTTTAATCATTACACATGCAACTCTAAATACCAATGCAAATGTATTAAGTTATAAGTAACTTTTATACAATTTATATTATATTTATCTTTTTTAAAGGCTTTATGTTATTCCAAATAACTATAATTTCTCTAATAGTGTCGGCCCCGCTTAATCGAATACTGTCGGTTCCAAGAAATTTTATTCGATTAAGCGGGGTATTTGATTAAGCGGGGAACAATTTTTTACCTTTCCATTTTGACAATTTTAGTCTCAAAACGTAGTAATAACAAAGAAATAGCTATATAAAGGAAATAATTAATGTTATTGGTAAAAAGGTTTTGAAATAAGAAAAGTTAACAACAAAATAGTATGAAAATTGAGTATAAGTATTGTACGGTCATATGAAAATCATAAAAAAGTAAGTTACAACTTGTGCTACAAAAAATTTGTTTTTCGTATTTCACTTTTATTTTCTGAAACAGTCCACAATAGAGGTTTGTTTGCTCCAAGGTCTTGTGGGAACACTTGTATTTTATTCTGCATTTTTCTCAGCAAAATTTTTTGCAAAGGAAGATAAAAATATTATTCGATTATCCGGAGAAATTATTCGAATAAGCGGGGATATTTAACATTGTGTCTATGGGAAAATGTTCGGTTCCGGATGGTTTTATTCGTATAAGCGGGGTATTCGTTTATCCGTTACCAGATTAAGCGGGGACGACAGTAACTCATTTTATGAGACTATTTTTTTTCTGTGTTTTTCCAAAATCACGTTGTTTGGAAAAGATTAATTGCATTAGCTTATTTGTTTCTTAACCTGCTTATAATCTAAATATAACAAACTCTTTTTCAGTAACTACCCAGACAACTTTAAAAGTATTAAATTATATCATATACATGGAAACGCGTATCTCAAATCCTGACAATCTTTGTAGTACATTTTACTGCCTTCGTGCAACAAAACCTAGTTGAAAGGACTCGAATTTCTACTTTCAGCTTAACGATGCAACTCTAGACATTTACGTAATGAAAAAGATTGGATTCCAACTCAGAAATTTAGAACCCAATAAACGAAGTCATTGAAATTTCTTTATTTGGTACTTTTTACATAGTATACTCGAAAATCAGAAAAAAAATCTTCTTTAGAATAAGAAGAATTTTAGCTGTTGATCTTTTTATCCTTGAACAAATAAATGAAAGCATTAAACTGAGACTGATATTCACGAAGGATTTTATGCTTGATTTTAGTACCTTTAAATAAAAGAAAGTATGTTCACGTTCCTGTGAAATATTTATTGAGTGAAAACAGTTTGTATACACTGTAAAAAATAGATTTTGTTTTTACAGTATAATATAGCTGATTTTACAGTAACAAACTAAAAATTGCTAATTTTACAGTAATAAACTGTAAAATTGCTAATGCTAATTGCTAATTTCTCATAAAATTGATTATGTTTTTAAATGATTTTGATACCCGATACTCAAGAAAGGTCAATAAAAAACTAATATATTCATTCCATGAAGAAATAAGAAAAAATGAGTTTTTCCGAATGTATTCTTAAGCATAATTTGTATGTCTGTAGTTCAAAAAATAAATAGAAACATAAATCCCAGTTTTTGCGTCGACTTCTCACTGTAAATTTGTTTATCGGACAAAGGCACTATTGCTACAAAAAAGAAAACTCGCAGAGATCTTGCTCTGCCGTATAATACACTGCTCGACATTGAAACTGCAACACCAAGAAGGAGTGGTCAGAAATTGATGAAATTTGGTAAGGAGACAGAGACAGCATGGAACAATAAGTGATATTTATTTCAAAATAAATAAGCAAAATTTAGAGCGAGGACGGCTTCGGCTCAGTAAGAAGTAGGACCACCGCGGACAGCGATACACGAAGAAACACGTCTAGGCATGGAGTCAATAAGCCTGCGGATGGTGTCCTGAGGGATGGCACTCCATTCCCTTTCAACCATTTGCCACAGTTCGTCCTCTGAACGAGGCAGTGGCAGGTTCTGCAAACGGCGTCCAATCACGTCCCACACATGTTCGATTGGTGACAAGTCAGGAGAGTATGGTGGCCAGGAAAGCATCTGTACACCTCGTAGAGCATGTTGGCTGATTCGAGCACTGTGAGGCCGGGCGTTATCCTGTTGAAAAATTGCATTTGGCAGACCCTGAAGGTAGGGGATTACCACCGGCCGCAGTACATTATCTACATATCGTTGGGCCGTCATAGTGCCCCGAATACGAACTAGAGGTGATACGGAATTGTATGCAATAGCGCCCCAAACAATTATGCCACGTTGTCGCGCTGTGGGGCGTTCCACAGTTACTGCCGGATTCGATCTTTCTCCACGTCGACGCCACGCACGTATGCGATGACTATCGCTGGACAAACAGAAGCGGGATTCATCTGAGAACACTACGGTTTGCCATTCTGCCATCCACGTCGCTCTGGTCCGGCACCATTCCAAACGTTGGAGTCTGTGCTGTGAGGTCAATGGCAGTCTTCTTAGCGGGCGCCGTGATTGCAGGTCACGTGCAACCAGTCGACGGAAATGGTTCTGGTCGACACAGGAACATCCAGGGTACCTTGCACGTGCTGCAGAATCGACGTACAAGTGACTTGCGGTCTGACGTCACTCTGGCTGCACCTGCACCCCTCAATGTGGCTACATTTCCTCTTTCCAACCATCTCCGACACAGCCGATGCACAGTGCTTGCATTCATGCGGGTATCAGCTGCAATTTGACGTATGGACCAATCTCCCCTTCTCAGTCCGATCACCATACCCCTTGTAAAGTCGTCTATATGCTGGAAGTGTCTTCGTTGAGGACGGCGTGGCATTTCCTCCTATCACACGTATCTTTCGAGACAAAAACCAAATTTCTCCGATAATTAGTCTGGCAGAAAAACCAACATGAACATAGCCCACTTTTCAACTTCATTTTCTTATATCTTACTTCACGTGCGTCGGAGAGCTGCGCATTTCATATCATTTGCATAACTCAGTGACGTGCGTCTACGGTAAAATTTGCATGAATTTCTGACCACTCCTTCTTGGTGTTGCATTTTCAATGTCGAGCAGTGTAATTGAGTTGGAAAATCAAAAGTAGTTCATTGAATGAAAGAAAAAATTCTAATTTTTATTAACATCTTTCCCTATTTCATTCGCTCGTTTCGTTTAAATTGAATCTAATTTCAAGGAAAAAAAGATATAATGAATACATAAAAGTAAAAATATTTTATTTCTTAATGAATGTACGATTTATCTTTTATTTGTAATTTTTGTTGATTTAAAACGCAATTTCATTTTGCATCAATTTTATTTTCGATTTTTATCTTTTACAAACTACCAAAAATAAAAGTTTTTAACAGTACCAGAAATTATATTCAAATTTAAATGTCAAAATGATAACCCCGCATACTTCCTTTTTGAAAACAATTACAGTAAAAATACATTGAATGTGGTTTATTTTTTCTTAATTATTTTTTATGATTGTTTCTGAAATAGTCTTTAGTTATTTTAAAAGTAGAGTCTTTTATGGTATTCATTCAAAAGTAGAGATTTCTTGGCGAGGGATAACTTAAAATATTGCAAGTAGTATTTTAAGTTGTAGGTACTATTTTTCAAAATAAAGTCCTTCCTTATACCTATTAAACTACTTTTAAATTAGGGACTACAGATAAAGTCATTCACGGTAACTTCGAGTCGCGATTTTTATATTTTGAATTGCCCTACTTATATTTTAGTAGCTTTAAGACGGCTTTTTGATTCTTTTTGGCTGGAACGAAAGAAACATTTTTTAAATATAGTATAGTTATCTAAAATTAAAAAAATAATAATTGTTATTGTTGTTTTGTCCAGATAGACTGATAATTTGTGATGCAAAATTTTTCGTGAAACAATACTTCCATTACTTACTACTAGAATGTAAAAGCTTAATTCTATTCTACATTTGTAAAACTCTATCTACAACTTCAAATGCTCTAATTAATGCATCCGTAGTTGAAATTCAGAAACTATAATCATTTTCATTAAGACTAAAGATTGCACCAACAAATCCATAACACTAGCTAAACGCGAGCGTTAATTCTTCAAATCCTCAAAGTCAAAATGCGAGGGAGAAGAATCAACCTGCATTCCCGAATTCCTAGTTGTTGGAAGAAGGAAAACTTGCCTCGAAAAATCTCTGTTTATTGGACCGATCGAAGTAGTTAATGCAAGATATGCCATCCAGAGCTTTATGTCGGAGTGATTTATGGTTTCTTAATATCCAGCTGACGTACAAATCGCTGCTTTCTGTACTATCTGAGAGCATTTGGTGAATTTAAATCTTTTGCTTTTGAAGCGGAATCACTCCAAATAGATATGAGACTAGAATTGAAATGGGGTACTCGTAGGGCGATGTTATGGTTTGATGGCGGACATCGAGCGTTTTATGAAACATTTGTCTTGTCTTTCTAAATGTCCCAAAGTGAGGAGATCATTTCTAAAGTAGAGTTGATAAAAGAATCAAGTTGCAAATTGTCGGTTAAAATTAGAGTTATCATTGAAAAGGGAAAAATTCACACTCTAAAACTTCAAATAAATATAAATTTGTTATCTTCAAAAAAAAAATCTTTCATTCAAAAAATGGATGTATGTATCGTGGCCCGATTCATAAAAAAGAATTCTAATGTTGGCTTTTGAAAATGCTGTAAATTTGCAGGTTTGCGCAATTTAACTATCCTTTTTTCCCCTTTTTTAATGAACTTTTCACTTTATGAATTCTTGTGGGTTATAATTGATATTACAATTCGTTCATAAAATATATCATGTTTGTTGTTTTGGGAACGGAAAAGAATGGATTCTTCAAAAGGTTTTTTTTTTTTTTCCTTTTTTTTTTAAAGCTTTTAAAATGCATTTTTTTGAACAATTAATATTAAAAGTAAGTTCACATTCTAAAATTTCAAATAAATATATATTCGTAATGTTCAAAAAAACTTACTCAAAAAAGCAATAAATGTATCGTGGGTCGATCGATCGAAAAATATTCTCATTTTTTGCTTTTGGAGATGTCTTGTATTTAATCTAATTTTGCAGTTTAAACGTGACTTTATTTTCACTTCATGAATTTTTGTCAGTTTTAATTGATACTACAATTCTTTTTATAAGTTATGCCACTCTTGCTGTTTTTCAGGACAATAGGAATGTATTTTTCAGACTTTCTTTTTCTCTTTTTTTTCCAATGAAAAAATTTGAAACTAAATTGAAAAATAACGCCTGATTTACTTCAAAAGCAGCTCAATTTAAAATATTTTATCAGCAAATAGCTAGACAATGCCACTAGTTTAAAACAGATGAACGAAAATGAAACCGTACATTAAATATTATTCAAACGAAGAGTAATTCCTTTGGGAAAAACGAGAGACCAGGGCGTGAAATACATTTTTACGTCTCCTTTAAAAATAGATTTGACTGGTTTTATTTTAGCTCTCACACTGCAAAAAAATGAACTGTTATTTTTACAGTATAATTCTGGCAGCCAATGTTCCAATTTAAAACTGTAAAATGCACAGTAATAAACTGTAAAACTAGGAATTTCACAGTTTATTGCCGTAAAATTTAGTTGTAATATACTGTAAAAACAGCAGTATAATACTGGCAGCAGAGGTTACAGTTTAAAGCTGTAAAATGCACGATAATAAACTGAAATTAGCAAGTTTATAGTTTATTACTGTAAAATTAGAAATTTTTACAGTTTATTACTATAAAACTAGCTGTATTATACTGTAAAAAGAACATTCATTTTTTACAGTGCAATGTCTTAATCATAATCGAACTCATTAGATTACTGAATCAAAATCAATTGTTTTCTCGTATAAAAACAAACACTTGCAGAGTAATTTTGATTTTCCTAGTAGTTACACGTAAACTGTTCATATTAAACTTCCAAATATTGCAGCTTCTATAGTATGGGACGAAGCAATTTGCTACAGAATTCCCCTCCTTCAAATAATTAAATCGGTCATTAATTTGAAATGTCAAATTCACTGTCCATCCGTTCCAGATAATATTATCTCATAACAATGACTGTGGCTAATTCAAGGACTCTCAGCAGAATAACAATGGATGCTTCATCAACTGTTGGTAAATACTGAACTGTTTACCAGCAGTTAGTTTATTAACTCAGTCGATAAGTTTTATCAAAATAGTAAATTGATTATAAATTAATTCAATTACTAGTTGAAAGATTTTTACTGAATTACAAAACGCTTTATGTGTAATACTCGGTTACTTTAAAATAGGCATATCAAGTTTAGAAATTTTGCGTCGTCTCCATGGAAACCATACGAAAGAAAACAGCTCCACTCTTTTCTTACGCACTGCCAGGCCCGTCATTTAGGGGGGCAGGGGGGTCAATTGCCCCCCCCCCCCCTGGCTTTGAGAAATCAATGTATTTACATATAAGTGGGCGTAATTTTTGCTATTTTCCGGTATAATTGCATTGTGTTTTTACCCTTTGCCCCCCCCCCTGGAAAAACTTGAAATGACGACCCTATGCACTGCTGTTGAGGCATTTTATTTATTTTATGTTTATTGGATTAGGCTTACGCTTTTATTTATATCCTCATTTCTCAGTTATTTCTACAATTTTTCTAACAAATCCAGGCATACATAAATGAAGCACAAATTTCCAACAAAAAGTTGTTCTTCGTTAACGTTGATTCTTCAATTGAATAATAGTTTACGCACAAAGCAATTTCAACCGTTTGCATTTAACCATTCTTGCAAAAGCTAAGTGGGGGAAAAGTCCATAGCACCGTTACTATGATAACTATCAGGGTAAAAGTGCGGAGAGTGGGAAATTAATTTTACGAAGAGCTGCCTCCTATTGTTACACAGGGTCTAGTTAAATACTACAAGTGTAAAAAAACGCTACAATGAATGCAAATACTAGAGCTCCACATTACTAAAGTAAATGTTAATAAGTTGAAACTATATTGTAAGGAGTAATAAATAAAAAAATTATGAAAAAAAAGTGAGAAAAAATTGAGATATTCCCTACTTGCTTAGAAGAGTATAATGTGGCTCTGGAACTAGAACTGGAGTTTAAACTGTTTTAAACACAGAATATGAGGAATGGTTGATAGAACAAATTATATTTCTTCCCTCTAATTAGATATCGTTTTAGCAGACGATTGATACTACTCAATAATTTTATGAAATAGTCAATGTATAATCAATATTCTACTGTCTGGGTGCTAAATCCAAGAGCTCTAGGGGATTTATCGTACCCCCTTATTTTGAGTGCGCCACGTCTCCACAATAATAGCAAAACAATAAGAGCTTATTTTTGTTATTTCCCAAACACTCAACTTCTTCCACTGAATGGACAGATTTAAATATCTGTTACTACAATTGTCAATAATTTTTGAATAGAACGTAACTAAAGCAAAGAGCTAAAAAAAGATCTTAAATTTTCTCGATTGGTTAAACTCTATTTTAATGCATTATTCTCAGTTTCTCATTTGAAAAAAATGCGAAACATTCTAATAACTTCTGAAATTTCATATGAATACTTCATTACTCCTTTTCTACGCAAAACAATGAGCTTTTTTAGAAGGTAATTTTACAATTATATCCTTTTTTTTCTCGATGTATTCTTTCATGTGAAAATAACGGTTTGTGAAAAAAAAGGCAATAATCTTGTTTTGATCACTTTCAATTAGTTTTTGAAAGAAGAATAAATATAAATTCAGTAATTGAAGTGTTTCTTTTTAAAAAATGGATAAGGGAGATTGAAGAAATTTAAACGCTATTTTTAACTCTTGTGTTTGTTATGTTTGATGTTTCATCCTCCGTACTCAATTTAATTGTATGTGTTATTAAATTTCGATTACCAAAGAAAGCATTAAACCATATCCAATTATTCTCTTCAGTAAAGGATAAAAATTCTTCGATATTCGGGGAAAAATCGATTTTCTTTTTAAATTTTGGGAATAAATGGATCCTAACACGAGCTGGGAATAAATAGTTGTTTTTCTTAAATTATTACTGCTAATTGTTTTCAATTAGTTCCTTGTAAAGAAAAATCAATGTAATGACAATAAATAAATTCAAACATATATCTCTTGTAATAAAACACTATGTTTAAGAAATTCTTGACACTTTAAATATGACAGATTTCGCGGAAAAGGACAAATTTTAAAGAAAATAAAGAACATATGTATTTTTTTTTTTTTTTTTGATGAATAAATGTCCAACTTTAGTTAGTGAGAATGAAATAATATGTGAGTCAATTTTTATCTTTGCTCTAAAATCTGCCCGATTCTGACTATAAAACTTCAAATTATAAAATTTACGATTTGTTCCAAGCTACAGAATGAAATTTGCAACCTATGATTTTTACACATTGAATTTTATTTAATATGTAGTGCAAAAAGAAAAATGCTTAAAAAAGCCTTGACATTCATGGATGACTTGCTTAGGATTTTTTAACCAAGAATATGAAATTGCCTTTTACTGAGAACTACTCTCTCTCTCCCACACGTATAGTATATAAGATATCTATATATACAGAGAGAGAAAGTTTAATAATCGAAAACCACTTTCTAACCTAAAAGGTCGCCATTTTTGCATAGCTCTAATTTCACATTTAACAAGGGAGGGACCATTGGTGAATTGCGGCTCGTTTATAGACTTAAGCTTCAAAACACTTGGACGTAATTTTTATTACTGATTTACCTAATCATTGTAAGCTCATTAATTTGTTTTCTCAACAGTTAAAATGCGTCACTAATAGACTTTCCTTTCCAGTGTCTCAGTTTTAAATTTTCAAATAGGCTAAATATAATTCTGGGGTATTTTTCTACCGCATGCTGAACTTTTTAACAAAAATCAAAACAGTCCTTGCTTTTAAGCCATAACAAGAAAAAAGAGCAATGTATATTTCTTCATCTCTGACTCAGCTGCATCGGAGAAAAACAACGAAACTCATGACACAGCTGGACCCCTTCAAGTGCAGAGCTGACCAGAAATTAACCCTTAATCTGCCGCTTGCTTTTGCTTCCCTTCCAAATGATGGCGTCGGTCGTGCAACGGTTACTATCAGGATCATTAAGGGCCCCGCAAAGACACCGTTATCTGTCTCCATTTGGACAGCCAGATAGGTCGTTTTCGGACAACAGAAACAGTTGAAGTAATGGCGGCATTAAGTTACTGGAGGACGAGTGTGAAAAAGAGGAAGGTTTTGACGTCACAAACAACAAATGGACAGCGAATGAGCATCTTACACGGAAAATCCACAAAGTTAATTCTACTTTTTATAATCCATTGTTTCTGCTGAAGAATATTGTCTCATTACTTAACTAAGTAAGAGTATATTTGTTTCTATGTAAGTCAAATTGATGTGACAAACTACTCGACACACACATACACAAATACATTTATATTATTTCTCAAGAGTGGTTTTTTTTTTTTTTTTTTTTTGATAACACCATAACTTTCTTAATGTTAATAAATTTCATAATTAAGGTATCATTTAAAAGTTTTTTTTTCCTCCCACTCAATACGCAAAACTTAATTTACTTCTGCCACGTGCTTTTTAAATACCATGAATATAAAAAAACCAGGTTTTGAAATTTAGGATGAACATTGTTTCCTACTTTTTTATTTTGTTTTATTTTGTTTATTTACTTTTTTATTCAATTTTTGAGCTGTGCTTAATCATTACTAAAATTTGCTACTCATTTTTGCCTTTCACTTTTACTTCACTTTTGTTTTCAACTACATTTTTTTCGAAAAATTTTTTATACTTTTTTTTAAATAATAAAACATCAAATTTTATAAGCAAAACTAAAATACGGTTTGAAATGCATTAGGGATATTAGTTTCAACGGCATCAAAAGGCTATCTATATTCTTACACAAAGCTATTTAACTCAAACTGCCATTTAATGTCATCTTTTTATGTACGCTTTTAAAACTTTTTATTTTAAGTAGAACAGGTAGTAACGGATTCAAGAAAAAACATTTAGATTTATTTTACTCAAAAACTATTTTGAATATTTGTCCTACGGAGAATTTTTTTTTTTTTTTTTTTTTCTTAACTTAGAACATTTTACCAAGACTTCAAAAATAATCTTCAAAAAAGAGAAAATATACTATGCTCAAAAAATCAATGCTTCAGTTGTTGTTACCCTGTTAGCTATAGAATTGACTGAGGCAGGCTGAGTTGTTTTCTGGCTTCTGTTCAATAAATGTTAACTCTGGGAGCAGAATTGAAATAGAAAGTCAGTTTGTATGTGAGCTTAAAAGCAATACACCATGGAGTCTTAACGAAAATAGCTCATTCATTTCAAATATTATCTAGCTATTGTTCTCATTGATTCATTTAAAAGAATGGTTTTATTCTTTTATAAACTATAAATTCTTTTTGAATTTTTTCCTTGGGTAAATGTTGGACCATTAGAATAAAGTTTTTGCAACATTCTTTTGCGACATAAGCATAAATCTATTCATTTCTTTTTAAAAGGAAAAAGTCTAATCGAGAAATATAACAATCGAGTTTAAGCTGAAACACAAATTTTAAACGAAGTTATTAAGATTATTATTAGGATTTTTTTCTTTTTTCTTTTTTTTTAAATTTTATTATTTTCTTTTTTTTTTTCAAAGGAAAAAAAATGATGCTAGTAAGAGCGATGTCTAGAAATTCCGGTTCAAACTCTCAATGTTAGACTTAATTGTGCAGAAGAAAACATTTCCCAGTTATATGCAATAAGGTTTTTTTTTTTTTTTTTTGATGAATTATTACAAAGTAAAAGTCGGAGATTGTAGTCCAAAATAAATCAGCTAATGTTTGACGAACTTTACAAAACAAAATAATAAATAAATACGATAAATAATCATAGAAATTTTTTTAGAATAACGTTACGTAAGTTGCAAAAACTATATGACTAAAAATTTGCAAATATGAAAGAAAATAAGATGTTTTTACCACTGCAGAAAAGTATCCACTTTGCTCGTTACAAAAAGGACAGTATCATATCTACTCTAAAAGCATAAAAAGAAAATTCAAAGTTTGGTTAGCTGTGACAGCACTAACGGTAGATGACGTCGACTGATAAACAAAAACTTTGGAAGCAGCTTCGGAAATTTCATCAACGTTGATGGCAGCTCCATTACGAAACTTAAAAATTTACAATGCTTTAAAATGTACTTCGCAGCTATAAAAATTTAGTTTCTACTCTTTTTTTTGTTCGGGCAATCAAGTACTGTTTATTGTTTCTTTGTAACAGAAAGTGGCACTCCGCTCTTTTTTCAAAAGCATCCTTTATACACGCATGTACTGTATGATTTTCTTCGGTAAAAACCTTCCGCGTATTTACGATGCGTCAGGTCTTCTCTGATCTTACCAAAATAGGGGTGATAGGTAAGATAACAATAAGAGGAAGAATAATAAGAAACATTTTGAGCAAACAACCGTAGAACGATGATAATTTCAAATGCATAGTTGAATTAACGTGTCAAAAGGATAGCAAATGCAAGTTTTAAAATGAAAACTTCTGAAAGTTCCCACCCACAACCCATCACCCTTTTTTTAAGTGGAATGTTTTGCGAGTGGTAGGCGCGGTTTTCAAGGACGGACAGTATGTTTGTATGTTTGTCAATCTATCTCACGGCCGGGCCGAAATTAAGGTTCAAAACGTAAAAAGACAGGTTTTCAGATAGATGTCAAAAAGGTTTATAATCTTTTGAACGATATCATTGGCCTCTGTTTCTTTATAGTAAGTCTTTAATTTGCAGATAAATTATTTAAGACACAATTAACAGGTGGTGCAAGCACCTGTCACTTTTGAATTTTTGATGTCCCACAAAAGAGCGGATTTTTTTCTACGTGAAAGAAAATTTATTTGGATCTTCCAAGTTAGCTAGAACTGAAGTTGCAACTGTTTTGAACACAGAATCTGAGGCCTGACTGATGGAACAAATTATATTTATTCCTAATAATTAGCTACCTTTCTCCGCAGATGTTACTCAATTATTTTATCTGCAAACAGTATCTCGTATATGCAAACCTAATTTTTAGAAACATAAAATAATCAATTGTTTTCCTTGGGAAATTCTCACAAATTAAATTATGTTAATTAAAGTTACCTGGGAGAATTTAGAAAATATTAGTGAAAAATTTATTTCTATTCTCCTTTCAGAGATACTCTTTCTCAAATGTTTCACATGTTGCTATATTTTTCATCTTTTAAACGCTGTGTTTTTGCAGGCAAATGATCCTGAAAATGGGAGATAACATATATGCAGGCTACACAAAATGCCTTGAATTGAAGCTTTAGCTCATTTGAAATAAAAGCTTCATTTGTATAGCATTTAAGGGGGCAAGGGGGGGTCAATTGCCCCCCTCCCTGATTTTGAGAAATCTATGTATTTACACATAAAGGGCTTGGCTTTTGTTGTTTTCATTGAAATTACATTGTGCTTGCACCCTTTGCCCCATCCCTCTTGGAAAAACTTAAAATGACGGGCCTGACTGATGGACTTATCACCTTCATCCATGATAAAAAGTGAGTTTCAAAAATTGTCACATATCATTTATCCACTTGATTCTTCAATTATGACTACGCTCAAACTTAATACAAATATTATACTTAATGTTTTAGATTGGTGAGTAAATCAACTATTTGTGCCACATTTTTGCTGTTTAAACTGTTCCAAACGACTTCGAGAATGAATTCTATGGAAAGGAACATCAACGTTCCTCGCCATTTCAATGATCTGGGGGGAACCTAACGATCATTTAGAGGCCCCATTCTGTTTATCCTATGTTTATCCTGTCCCTATCTGTTTATCCTGTCTATTTGTTAAAACTCCAACAGCAAAAGGAATTAACTTTAGAAAATGTAATCACGTTCAGTGTACCTACATCAGTTTTACATTGAAGCCAGTATCTACTGAGCAATGTAACTTGCACAACAGCCACCCGTTAACTATCTTCCAGGCGCTAGAATTAAGTAACAGTCAAATTCATCTAGTTTCTAGTGCCTTCAGCCTCATACAAGACAAACACAGCGAAATTTTAAGCATCAACTGCTAAATTTATATTAGCTACCAATTTATTAGCATTCTTAGATTCAATGAGATGACATCTGCCGCCAGCTTCGTTACTGCCTATACCATACTGAGAAGTTCATAACAAGAACAAAACTGCATAACCGGGCTATCAGTATATTTCATATATCCAAATATACTTCGTCTTCCTCCAAAAAATAACGGGACTGTAGATTTACCAGAGAAAGACTGAAGACCACATGATAGGCAGGACGAACAAGTACAAAGATTAATTTGCTTTGTTGCACTGCATTAGGGCTCCAGATACCCAATACAATACAGGTTTATTCTGAATGAAGGACCCATTTTTTAAAAGTCGTATTTATTGAAATACAAATCCAAAATGAACTATCTTTACACCAATGAAAAGAGGAAGTTTCAAGGAGTTTTTTTTTTTTTTTTTCAATTATAAATGTTCAATGTGTCCACCGTCTGCTTCACATCATCCTGTGACACAATTGGCAGTGATGGTTCCAAAATTGAGCCGGTAGATTTCGCACGACAATAGACCGCCCTTCGTTTCACTGTCAGATGACTATCATGGAGCACAAGGTTTTCTGCATTCTTAATTTCGCAAAAAGGGAGCCACAAAGAGCAGTGCAGATTTGAACTAAATTCGGTATTAAACCATATATTGGGATTCGCAATAAAAAAAGCATTAGCCGTTGGTTTACGCAATTGGAAAAAAAACTTTGAAGTTTCCTCTTTCCATCGGTATAAAGATTATTCGTTTTGGATTTGTCAATAAATACGAATTGTTAAAAATAGGACCACCAGTTAAAATAATCCTATATAATAAAGCGGCATATTTAAATTTCATCTTGTAAGTTGTTACGATGTTTGGTCTCTTTTTATTTGAACGCTTTTCAAAGTTATTTACTGTTACCAAATGGATATTGTTGTACTGAACAAAGGGCTCGTTTAGTTTGATACAAACCTCGTTTTTTCTATGCATTATACACAAATCATATTTGCTACATGATGCATGCAATAAACCTTCAATCACTGAACTTTAAAAATCCGTCACAATAGTAGTACACAAACGAACAAGTCGGTGACACTGGTGTAATTTATTTTGCGTAGTCCTTACTTTTTCACGACAGGAATCGTAGGTGAATAATAACTTTATCCGCTCCGTGACCGGAGAGAACTTCTCCTCTTTCGAATGTATCGTTCTTCAAGACGCATTCCAATTGACTTTTAAAGAATTTCGTGACGTACTGCTGGGTTTTTCTTTGAGATTCTTTGGGTAAAAGAAAAATCGGACCTGAGGGAAGATATACTACAAAATAAAATCGTAAATTAAACAAGTGTTTGTTTTTATCAGTCTCTCGAATAATGAATTGCAAACTATTCTAACAGCAATGTTTTGTCTTCCTTAAAAAGGGAGTAGTTAGGATGTTATTATCGTTTAAATTTAAAATTGCTACTTTTTTCCGTCTAGATATTTAATAGGATTACAGTAAAAACAAGTTACAACAAGGTTCAAAGAACTGTAAATTTTGTTCGCTGTAATGGATATTTCGTTGTAATGGAATTCTACCAAGGTAATAGTAATTACATCGGAACTGAAAACTTATTTTGCTGTAACTGATATTTTATTATAATAGTGTTCTTGTAACTAGAGATTTCACTGTACTATTATTTTTTTCTTGAAAAACCAGAAAGCAAAGAGCCGTAAGTGTAGAAATTAACAATTTGGAGATTACTAGTATTAATTGTAAGAGAAGCTTTCATCAGTTTTGTGGCAAGCGATGGTAATAGTACACCTAGCAGATACTGCTACACAGCATGATTTAGAAAAACGTTTAATTACAGATTATCAATGGTTTGAACTTTGCTCTATTCTACGTTGATAACTTCTACGTTGAAAACTCTATTCTACGTTGGTCCATTTACGCTAATTTGCTTCTCATTGTGTCCTTTGCACTTTTTTTTCTACCTTATGAGAGCTTCGAAGAAAGACATTCTGAAAAATTTCTGAATTATTCCTTAATGTTGAAATGGAGTACCCCTAAAAGCACTAAGCACAAATACTCTTTCTCCTTTTGTGTTGTCTGTCTAATACAAGGTTATCTGAGAAAGAACGCTACTGAGCCAAAAAGTCTCTTATACGAAAAACATAAAATAATGTGCAAACATAATTAAAATATGTGCTTCGGCGTGGGTACAGATATACAGCAAGACTTTTGAACCACCAAATACTTAAAAGAGTTGTATTTATTTAAGGTAGAGTCAGAATTTTTTCATAAATTTTAATTTTCCTCTTGCTGAGATCCTATACGAAAGGTTTTCTAACTCAAAACTCTGACCAGTGTGAACTGAAGTCAGTTATTTAAGGTCGGAAGAATCAGAACCGAAAACTTGCTAAGAATTCAATCAATATCTTACACGATTTCCAACATCTGGATTATATTCTACCGAGTAATGTGTGTGGGGGAAGGGGGGGGACACGACTTCATATCGTCAAAATATTTTCCTGAATCGACTAGCATTTCTGGTGACTACATGCTCCTTCGCTTGATTAGATTTTGAGGGCATCTAGTTCTGAAAAATCTCACTTTGGAGGGGGAGGGGGCGATGGTAAAATTAAAATTAATTCGCTCTATAAAAAGCACTTTTTAAATTAAAATCTGTTTTTAAATTACTTTTGTCATTTTATTTTTGAATTTCTACATCCTGAGTCGTTCAGAGGAGAAACGCAAACGGGTGATTCTCCCTAAATGGACCAAATTAATGTCCTAAGCCTATATCTCAAAATATTATTGTTGTCTTCAAAATAAATTTAACAGGCATGCATAACATGATGTTTAAAAGCTTTTTTGGTAGTTTTTATCATTTAGAGATTTATAAATTAACTAATACCCCCGTTCTTTAAATTAAAAATTCTTCACTCCCTCATACTGTCCCTTCATAAAATTTCAACTTTTAGAATTAATTTTCGCAAAATGATATACACTGAAGAGCCAAAGAACTGGTACACCTGCCTAATATTGTGTAGGGCCCCGCGAGCGCGCAAAAGTGCCGCTACACGATGTGGCATGGACTCGACTAATGTCTGAAGTAATGCTGGAGGTAACTGACACCATGAATCCTGCAGGGTGTCATAAGTTCATTGAGTGCGAGGTGGTGGAGATCTCTTCTGAACAGCACGTTGCAAGGCATCCCAGATATGCTCAATAATGTTCATGTCAGGAGAGTTTGGTTGCCAGCGGAGGTATCTAAAGTCAGAAGAGTGTTCCTGGAGCCACTCTGTAGCTATTCTGGCGTGTGGGGTGTAGCATTGTCCTGCTGAAATACCCAATCCCGTCGGAATGCACAATGGACATGAATGGGTGCAGGTGATCAGACAGGAGGCTTACGTACCTGTCACCTGTCAGAGTCGTATCTAGACGTATCAGGGGTCCCATATCACTGCCAACTGCACACGCCTCATACCATCACAGACCCTCCACTAGCTTGAACAGTCCCCTGTTGGCATGTCGGGTCCATGGATTCAGGAGGTTTTCTCCATACCCGTACACGTCCATTAGCTCTATACAACTGGAAACGAGACTCGTCAGACCAGGCAACGTGTTTCCAGTCAGAAACAGTCCAATGTTGATGTTGACTTGCCCAGGCGAGGGGTAAAGCTTTGTGTCGTACAGTCAACAAGGGTACTCGAGTGGGCCTTCGGCTCCGAAAACCCATATCGAGGATGTTTCGCTAAATGGTTCGTACGCTGACACTTGTTGATGGCCCAGCATTAAAATCTGTAGCAATTTGCGGAAGAGTTGCACGTCTGTCACGTTTAATGATTCTCGTCAGTCGTCGTTGGTCCCGTTCTAGCATTTACTTTTTCCGGCCGCAGCGATGTCGTAGATTCGATGTTTTACTTGATTCCTTATATTCACGGTACACTCTTAAAATTGTCGTACGTGAAAATCCAAATTTCATCTCTACCTCGGAGATGATATGTCCCATCTCTCGTGCGTCGACTATAACACCACGTTCAAACTCACTTAAATCTTGATAACATGCCAGTGTAGCTGCAGTAATCTACCGAACAACTGTTCCTAGGTTGTCTTATATACGCTTGCCGACAGCAGCGTCTTACCCCAAGTAGCACACTTCGTGTTTTAAAGGTTGTAAAGTGGTTAATAACGTTGTAACAAACTTAAAAACGTTTATAAAACGTTTAAAGGTTATTTGTGCTACCTGGGACTCTGATTGGTTCCAGATCTCTTTATTTACATACACACACATGCTTGTACCAGTTTATTTGGCTCTTCAGTGTAAATGTATTATTACTTTTTAATAACTTGATCTTGTGTCCGAATAGCGACAAAAAAAGACATTCTTATAATTTATTATCAAAAATATTAGCCATAATAACATTACTGAATGTTGTCCCCACCTTCTTTCATCACTCCTTCATTAACCTATCAAAGTTCATCTAACAGCTACTAGAGAACTCATCAAGTAAGTTCGTAGAACTAGAATGTTTTGGTATCCCTCCAGCACATTGCATCAAAAAAAAAAAAAACAAAAAATACTTGATTTTTAGTTCTATTGTTCTCAAAGGTAAACTTTGACACAAAATGGACCTCATCACTCCCTCATCAGGCCCTACTGAGTACAGGTAAATATTAAAAATGCCTTATTAATATTAATTTATAAAAATTTAGTTAATAGTTAAAGCCCACTTAGTCTAATTTCAATTCAGATTAATTGTTCAGCAAGAAATAGCTATTTTGTTATTATTCATCACTCCCTCATATTCCTCATAAGTGAGAGAGTGATTGGGGGTTTTAGTGAATTATGTTTTACAAACTAAACAAATCATAAAATTTATTATCACTCCTACATAATGAGCATTATACTATATAAAAAAGAGAAAAAATAGGGCAAAATAAATATGATTGATCATAGCCAATATTTCTCCTGCTATAGATGAGCTCAGATTCACTCATAAAAAAAATCTTACGTTTATATTAAAGTTAATTGAAAAAAAAAAATAACGCTTATTTCTTCTATTTGGAGATAACCACCCATATCTTCTATAACCCTCGCATAAATTTTTCAAGCAAAAATTTCTTCGTTTGAAACCCCTAATTTTCAAATTGCACTTCAAAACTTATGATGGATTAGTTCGTTTATTAATAAAATAGAGTTCTTCAAATTAAGTAATCAATCTTATTTTAAAAAACTATAATAATGTGTTGTTATAGAACGCGTTTTACTTCAGAGTAAAAGGCAATTAAAGTGAGTTCTTTTTCAAAATTTTTATAGTGAATGTACCATACTCTAATCTAAATTGTGTGGATTTCTGCTGCAGTGATACAAAAATAAGTGTTTTATTGTTAAATATAATAACTAGCTGTAGTAATAACAAGTTGTGACGCACAAGTACGCAGATTAAATTACGTGCACTTCTTCGGAGTTTATGGAAACCCCTTTGTGTGTGTGTGTGTGTGTGTGTCAATGCAAAATGATGGCGACTTTTTCTATCATTTAGAATGCATAGATTCTTATGTGTACCTTGAAATCCTTTCACTTTAGTTTAACTGATCCACAATCCCATGTCAAATCAATCAAAAAAATTAAGATTTTTACTTCGTGACTGAGCCAATATTTAAAAAAGTGCCAATTTGAAGTTGGAGTTTTTTGAAAAAAAAATTTTTTTGCAGAAAAAAACTAATATTGGATTTTAAGTCTAAATTGGGTCTAAATGCCAGAAAATAAAAGGGGGGAGGTCAAGGAAGTTATTTACCCCCTCCTGAGATTACTCACTTTTAAGCCGTTACAGATCTGATGAATGTTACAGATCTGATGTTAATATGAGCTACATATTTGAGTTTATGCTTTCAGTCTTCGTTAACATCTCTAAATATGATATCATTTCCTTGCATTTTTAACATAGATTTAAGATAATTACATTAAAATATATATATTAGGCTAAAAAATCAAAATTCATTTAAAAAAAGCATTTCTTGGAAATAAAAATGAGCGATAAGGTTTTTAGATAAAATAAATTATGAGATTACCAAATCCAAGCTAATAAAACATTTGTTTTGTTTTGAAACAACACACAACTTCAACTTTTTCAACACACAACGCTGCTGCTTGCTTTTCTTTAATTAGTTGCAGGAAATTTAATTTCTTGATCAGAAAGTCAAATTTAGCATGCTAGTTATTATCTAGTTATTTAACGAAGTTATGAGAAATTGAAGCACCAAAAATAAATAAATAAATAAATAAAATAATAATAATTAATTAACTTAATTTCTGCAGTGTCAATTTTTCTTATTTTACTAACTTCTATTGTTAGGTCATACAAACCACAAATGAAGCAATTGTACTAAAACTCATTGCTTTTCATTTTTTAAGAACAAAAATATTCAATATATATGGCTAAAACCTATGATTTTTGCTTTTTATAATTCTGAAACGTGTGAGTTAGTTCTGTAACATATTCGCTGTTTTTCAATGTTACCGCTCTGACTGTTACCGATCTGACAAACTGACAAAGTTTTTTTTTTATTTCCGAGTCGATCGCACTAAACCAAAATCAAACACGTGGTTTTTTCACTTGTAATAAAGGACTATACTTATATATAAAATAATTTTTAAAATAATAAAAACTGCGCATTTTAGAGCGTGTTACCGATCTGATGACTCAAATGACACACATTTTATAAAATCACTTTAAAAAATCTTACCTACAATTTTAGATGCAGAAATGCAAATTTTTAATTACGATTCGATAAAACATCCCACCAGGTACTCAGTATCACGTGGTATAGGTGCAGGAAATGATTTTGGGAGCCTAAACATAGATCGGAAGTTATTGTTACCACTCTGACGGCGGAACTTGGGACACGCTTATTTCGCATCGGCTAGAAAATCAGGAATCGATTAAAACAAAAATGAAGTAAAATATTAACAAAGGGGTAAAAATAGAATCGTTTTTTGTACAAGTGCGTTTTTTTGGGAAGTTAGAAAGTGCGCATGACCTGTTTGCATACTAAGCTTTGCTACTTGGGACACGTTACCGATCTGATTTTTGATGTATAAAAACAATATTTTCTGAAGAAAAAAATATTTTTTTTTCTGATGTTATTAGATGAAATGAAAGCAAAACTTATCTTCTTTCTGGGGAAAATTATTTTTTTAACTAGTTATTGAAATACTAGTGAAAATTCACTTGGGACTCAAATTGGCACTTTTCTAAATATTAGCTCGACTACTAAAAAAACTAAATTGAACTTAAGTCTCAATTTGTCTTTAGTTCGCAGGATCACCCTACGGGAAGGGAGCAAGGAAGAAAATAAATAAGGTCATCGGCGCTTGCGATGTTCAAATTTAATCATGTGTCCAACACTTACAAGTTCCCATACACACAGAACAAACCTTTAAAAATAGTTTATTGCTACAGTAAAAAAAGTTCAAATTACTCTATTTCTAGAAATTTATAATAAGGAAAATTTATGAAATATCACAGGATTATATCTTTATCAAGATTTTAAAACGTGCTATTCCTCCTAAATATCGCCTCCCGTCCAAGACTGCGGACTACCATTTAAGCTCCAAACGAGATAATGCGGGCACGACAAACCTGTAATTTAGAAGATTCTAAAGGTTTAGCAAAGTAATTAGGGGCTATGATCGCTCAAAAATTACAGTCATTTAAAACTTAATCGCTTTGATAACCTCGTTAGACTTGGCAAAGCTTCCAGAACCGCGCCCATTGTGAGTTTCTGAATCGGATGCTTTTCGTTCTGACTTGAGCTTTTTATTGTACTCTAGGGGGGCTACAAATCACGAAAATCGGTTTTCTCTCATTAAATTATTGTTTATTTTATTTCCTTGTGAATTTAGTCATTCTTTTGTTGTGAATGTGAAGTTTGCGTATTTTCAGTTTCCTTTACATTTTTCTCTCCATTTTGTTTTTCTTTCTTTTCTTTTTTTCTTTTCTTTATTTTCGCAATATTTTAGAATTTCAATTTTTGTCCTCAGAACATTGATATTAAATTTTTACATTAGCATTGCTATGCGCTACAAAATGACCCCCTCCCCCCACACACACTAGTATTAAAAGCGTTTAATCAAAATGCATTTTACGACTAGAACAAATTCAATTACTATATAGTCGGAAAATAAGTAAAATCATTTGTACGAATTTTTGTTGTTCCTAAAAATGTTCGTTTATTTCATTTTTATTCCTTTTTTTTTTTTTTTTTTTGCAAGTTCCTACCTCAATCTTGATGATTTGAAATGATTTAAGTTTGTCAAAAACCTAATACAAATTATCATTGTAATTTTTACTAGTTCCATAAAGTAAATAGTACCGAAAACTCGGCACTTGACAACTAGACCAAATCCAAAAAATTTTGGTCACATTCTGGCAGAAAGAAAAATCTCCACTCCAAAAACCTGTAGCGTGCATTTTCTCAACAACATTGTATTTTCACAAATTCATCCCCAATTTTAGTCCATCTCAGTCGTCGTTAAAACTAAACAAATTACGAAAAAACAATAATATAATGTAAATGAATCATCATTAATTAAAGTACTCCCGAAATATTATGGAAGTGATTGTTATTGTAAGAATGAAGGCTTTCACGGCCGGAGTAAATACTAGTTAAGGATTCCGGGCTGTTGTGTCGTGGTCTGAATAGCTTTAATCCATACGTTTCGATCGCAAAAAATCAGTTCGAAATTTCGCATCAGTCGCCAAATTAATCAACGACACCCACTGAAGATGACCGCCGCAGTTGCGATCGAAACGTATGGATTAAAGCCATTCAGACCACGACACAACAGCCCGGAATCCTTAACTAGTATATAGTGATTGTTATTATTATTATTATTATTTTAATTATTATTATAGAGTATTCAATGCATACAAACGAATAGTGTTCGCGATTTCCTCAGCTTTATTTTCACAGCTCACTTTTCCGTGACAGTTTATTTTTAATTAAATCAAAGTCGCTACGAGAAAAGTGCTCTGAAATGTCTGAAAGGGTGGGGACAGATGCAGTTGCTAACATTCAAAATGAGGAAACCAGCGATCGATGCGAACCGTGAGCATTCCTTGTCTTAGAAGAACGACTAATAAAACAAAAAAGACAGAGAGAGCAGGGCACATCAACAACAAACTGCTAATGAATAAATCTTTAGCAAAAGGTGTGTTGACGATGACATTTCTCATAACAACAAATTCTGACGCTGATTTCATTAAGTTTCGGGAAGCTTCAATAAAACTAATACGAAACTTCTCGTCAAGAAAGCAATAGATAAAAGGTGTTACCGATTTCGGAAATGGTTGAATTGCATGCACGCTTTCTTTATCTACACGTTAATGAGGGTAGTTTTTTTTTGGGGGGGGGGGGTATTCCATGTTTTTGAACAGTACCGTTATGCTACTGGGCCTTATTATTGGTTGGCCTTGGATTTTGCAATATTTTGTAAAATATAATATAGATGACGCGTCATTTTATGTCATGTATTATATGTTTTAGAAATGTGTTCCTGTTTATATGTGATTTGTGGGAGCCCAAAATTGTTTATTTCCAAAATTGTGTGTATTTGTTTTACGTAAATAAATATCTCAGAAATAATAAACAGGTACGTAAAAGCAAAGGGTACGGTAGGCGACTACCCTAGTAGCACATAACGTACGGCGATATCGCAGAAATTTCAAATACTATGTCGCCGCGTCAACGCGTCGCGATATAGTGCGATGCCTAATCCGACAGCGCGAGCTATATCGCGGCGATAACGCTCGCGATGTTATAGCGATAACGGAAGCGTCATTGTCGCGTCAACGTTTAACCCATTATTTGTCACTGCTACTGCTCTTTACGTCATTTATGTTATCTTAACCAAAAAAAAAATGACTTTTTTTTCATTCCGCATTTTTTTTTTTTTTTTTGATTTAGCTTGTGAAACGAAAAGAAAAAGTCACAATTTTTGGTGATGATACATATTTGACGTAAAGCCAGCGAAAAAGAGGGCTAAAGCTAATTTGAGCATAAAAAGTAAATTAAATGTTCTTTTCCATTTTGGGAAAATAATGCGCATAAAAAAAAAATATTGTGAATTAAAATTGTAAAGCGTTCGTTTGCATTGGAATATTCCAAACTCGTGTTCAAAATTCATGTTTATTTTCTTGATATACGCATTAAATACATCTGTAGACGTCTGGTGAAAGGCATCAAGACACAGAGAGCAGATAAGTGAAATTAAAGTGACTGTTTTGTATTGCTAGATTGTCATTTAAAGGGGTTTTTTTAGGAAAAGCAGTTTCTAAAAAGTTAAGTATGTACTAGGGATTTTTCATCAGTGGTAAACTGGCGCACCAGCCTTAGTCAGGGGTGATTGTGTTCCGGTATTTTACCGGATTTCCGGTATTTTCATGATAGATTCCGGTATTTTCATATTCGAAAATACCGGAAGTAAAATATTTTTAATTATGCTTTTATCTTCCCACCTCCGGATTTTTTTTCGTTTTCGAATTTTCGATGATTATGCCGATAATTATTAATAATATTCATCAAATAGAAATGTTCAGATGTAAATTCTAAGTGTTTTTTTTTACCTTACTAAATTACCTTATTTGCATTCGATATGATAATCGAATTTTTCTCACTTTTGATGCTTATTCCCCTTAGTTAGGAGACAAATAAATGAAATGTAACAAATGCAACTTTCATTGCTTTATAAATGCTTTCGCACAACTAATAACAATTCTGTTAGACTTTTGCTTTCGCCTTAAAATATTTTTTTGAAGATAATTGCTCATCACCAGCTCAAAAGTAACTTTATTACTCATTTACAATTTAATTAAATGCATGTACAATATTTTGACTAAAAACTATTTGAATATATGAAATGTGTTAGTTTATGAAAGGAAATTAATTATTACTAGGTGTGCTTAGTTAATAGGGGCCTTGGTTTTAAAAAAACACTCCCCCCCCCCCCCCCCCACTTTTTCTTTAAAACTTTCAGGTATTTTTTTATGAACTCACAATCACCCCTGCTTAGTTTTTCACCAGCTTAAACAATAGATAATATATATTTTTAAATCGATGTAAATAAGGAATGCATTTAAATATTTTTGCAAGAAAAAATTTACACCAAAAACTCAGGTCAAAAAAAAAAAAACAGAAAAAGCTACTATACACTTGAAAAGCATTTAAAGATTGAACAAATATAGCAAACAAAAATATAAGCTTTATTATCAATACATTATACATTAGGGTGAGTCGAAAAAATCGATTTTTTTATTTCGAAATCGCATTACCTCTCAAAAGTTGTGGTTTAGTATCCATAACTTGGGAAAAATAAGAAAAAAATTCTAAGTTGACGTCTTCGGTTCGCGCATGAGGCTCAAAGTTGGAAAAAATATGTTAAAAATGGAACTTTTCAAAAGGAAAAAAGAAAAAAAAAATTGTAACTTTTTATAATGCAACTGCCATAAGCTGTAAATATTTTGTGCATTTTTAATCTAAAAAAATATTTTATAGCTTTTACATACGATCATTAGTTTGCACATCAGCCTTAAATTGGGCTAAAATCGCCTACAATGTCAAATTTCGAAAATATCGATTTTTTTTATTTCGAAATCGCATTACCTCTCAAAAATTGTGGTTTGGTATCCAAAATTTGGGAAAAATAATAAAAAAAAATCTAAGTTGACTCCTTCGGTTCGCGCATGAGGCTCAAAGTTGGAAAATATATGCTAAAAATGGAAATTTTCAAAAAATAATTTGAAAAAAAAAGTAATTGTTTTCTATCGAATCTGATTTAAATTGTTAGTAGATAACATAATTTGAACCGAAAAATATACATATAACTTTTAGAAGATACATTCTGTTTGTGCATAAGGCTCAAAATATGAAAAAAAAAAAAGTCAAAAACTGAACCAGAACGCACTACGTCGGCACTGTGCCGGTATATTTTTATTCTACAGCCGACTTGTCTAGACATTACACATATTCTAGGAGACAGTTCGAAGTCCCTGCAGTCTGCACTCCCTTTGGTTGTCACTTAGTCAGCTAGACCCGCCAAACAAACAGTATCTTTAATTAGCAACTGAAAGTGGATCAAAAAGTACAGCGTGTTTAGCTTTGGGTGAGTTTTTTTTGTAACTTTATAGCATATTTTTATGCTCAAGTTTTGTTATACTGTTCTCCGTTCTCCGACTAATAAATAATGGAACCCGGAAAACTTCTAAACGTTTAATTGTTTGTCCGTTTTTTGGTGCACCGAAAGGGTTAAGTCAAAGTGTTTTACCCACATGTGCAGATGTGTTGTTAACTTGTTTTGAAGAAAAATCGCAATCTGTAAAAGGCGAACCTTTTTCAAGGATTTCAGATTGCATATCTGCTTAAATAGAAGAAATTTACTGCAAAGCTTCTATACCAATGTACAGTGGTAATACCAATGTGCGTTCTATACCAATGTACAGATGTATAGTGTACATCTACAAGAGATTGGCTTTTTAGCACAAGAACACGAAAAATTCATTGCACACTTGAAAGAAGCAACGTCAAAAAGTTTAGACTTCGCTTAATTAACAAAATGATTGAGTTTTGTCTTGAAGTTCAATTTATCTTTATCACGACTAAATGACTTTCTCAAAGTGTAGTATTATGGTAATCCTTTATCAATTTTACAATACGTACATGACTGACCGTTGGTATAGAAGCTTTGCAGTAAATTTCTTCTATGA
>JAXGGA010008705.1:0-55309 GCA_038373865.1 Uloborus plumipes | reverse complement strand
CCAACACAAACATATTTCTGAAATTTTTTCTCCTTGCACCATAAAGTCATACACTATTCTTTGTCTTAACAGAACAGTAGAGTTCTTTGAGGCGAAATGTGAATTCTTTTTTACAAAAAATACACAGGAAAAAATACATTTTTTGTAAAAAAAAATTTCATATTTCGCCTCAAAGGACTCAACTGTTCTGTTAAGACAAAGAATAGAGTATGACATTGGCAAAAAAATATTTCAATATGTTGTTGGCAGAGGAAGTTATGACCGTTTGAATATCGCTAAAATATGACATTTTTCATATTTCGGCTTTACGCAAATAAAAGCACGTTGAACTTTCCTCGGTTATTTATACATTATTTTAAAGTGCTTATACTGATCTTTCAAACGAAACTACTTTTGCCGTGCCAACTGAAATGTACAAGCTGTCTTTGGGCCTCAAAAACGCTAAAAAACGTCAAAAAATGCCTTGTTTTGAAGGCCTTCACTGACGTTACGGCAAACAACTTACTGGTAAGAGTTTTGGCTCACAGCAACTTCCAAGTCTTGAAAATCCGCTTAATTTTTGATGCCGCACCTTCAATTTTAGGGGTCCATAAAAACTAAACAACTCAACTTTAGAGCAAAACATTCTGGATTTAGTCTTTCTATAAGATAATAAACATTTGGTAATTTTTTGGAAAAAATCTGAGAGGTCATGAATCACAGGCGTTACACTCTCTCAGATTCTTGCTCTTAAAACTAAAATGTACTCTAAATTTTCGTCTAATAACATATGCGTAAAACTAAATGCAACTTAGAATAGCTAAGTGGTTCTACAGGTGCTTTTCGTGTCGAAGTGCAACAGAACTGACAAATGAACTTAAAACTTAATTGCTTGCAATTGAGAGCGGATGCAACCTTACATATCAACCATATAGGAGATAATCACTTTTGACAACCATTTAGTAAAAAATCAAGATCGATGGAAAGGTAGCATTTAAATGTCGAAAGTAAGATCAAAAAATATTTCAATCTTGTCCAGCAAATGTAGCAATAAAAACTTAAGCTGCAACATATACTAGAGAAGCTAGAAATAGTTTTTCACTTTTTAAGGTTCTTATTGGCTGCAACTGAGAGAGGTAACTTCGACAGATTATTTTGGCCAGTGACGTCGTGATGAAATAGTTGAAACCTTTAGAGAGTGCACGGAACAATATCCACGCCATATAATAAAAATTCAGCTCACTGCAAAAATTTAAAAATATTACACTGTTAAAACTACAGGTTGCACAAGGCACCTTTAAGGGTGAAACGTTGTAGCACCAGCGGCGCCCCCTGAGGGGTACCAATTGACTCCCTATGGCACTCTTGAAGGTGTCATTTAGCTCCATACGGCACCTTCTGGGATTTTTATGGCACCCCATGGGTGACCCATGGCACCCTGAGGAGCCAAATGCCCCCTTCAAGTGTGTTATAGAGAGTCAAGTAGCACCGTTCAGGGGGTACCGCTGGTGCTATAACGTTTTACCCTTTAAAGGTGCCTTGTGAAACCTGTTGTTTTAGCAGTGTATGAAACCGCCGACTTATACCAGTTAAGCCAGGGCTGAGGTAGAGGGGCGGTGTCTTGATGCAAAATACCCAAGTTTGTCTTCAATTTACGAGCTGAACCGTACCATTGCTATGGTCTCTCGCTGGTGTGCTGAATTTACTTCAGCTACCAGTATGTTGGTATTTTCAGCTTCTCGTTGACATGACAGCTGCCTCCAGCTCGGTTGTTGTCTATTTCAGGACTATGAGTCCTTAATAAGGACGAAACTGCAGTTTCTAGATGGCATAACCGGGCATGTACTGTCTAGCTGCGTGTGGCGCGCCTGGCAGTCACGATCGCTTCCATTTGAAAAAGGGGCGATAGGATAAGGAGATGCACTTGCCGGTGCTTTCGCTTCTTACTTCCTGTTGAATGTTACTTCGCAT
Source organism: Uloborus plumipes (assembly GCA_038373865.1). Classification (NCBI taxonomy): domain Eukaryota; kingdom Metazoa; phylum Arthropoda; class Arachnida; order Araneae; family Uloboridae; genus Uloborus; species Uloborus plumipes. The sequence continues at coordinate 53,359 of JAXGGA010008705.1, read as the reverse complement.
TTCTCCCCTATTTTGAGGAAATCCAAAGAGACCTCAGGCATGCGCAGATGCGAGGAAGGTTTTACGATAAAAGATTAGACAGTAGGTTTGCCTTTGTCCTGGTTTAAGGGAGTTAACTCACTGGTTTTATAAAAAAATTAAAAACACTTAAAATTAGTATTTTTACTTCTACAGTGTTTTTTTCTTCTTTTTTCAATTCTTCAGTTTGAAATCTATAATAATTGAAAAACATACATCATAATATAATTTTTTTAGAGAAAAACAGATACATACACGTTGAACACGGATTTTGTTCCATAAAAAAACAAAGCTTCCCCAGGATAAGGTTTATAAGAAGATAAATCTTGCCCAAACATAGTAACTCCATTTCCGGACATTACGCTTTTTTCTATTCCATCTATGTTCGTCTTCCAAGAATATCTTCCTTCGCTAAATTTGATTGGAAGCAAATCAAAGTCTTTCATTTGACAAGGTACAAATTCCTAAAGATATAACGGCTCGCTTAGTATTTTTAGCAAAATTAGTAAATCATAAAGATATACATTAAAGTCAACACTCAATTATAATTTAAGGCATATTTTCAAACATAGCTCTAATAACGGTTTCAATTAATTTATTTACAGTGGGTTTTACAATCTTTCATCCTTTTTTCACACTCCGCTTTTAACTTTTTTAAGATCTTTTTAACTCTTTGAAATTTTCTCCTCTGTTTAGCTGAAAATCAATGGCAAGCTTTTCATTGATTTTCGGCCTATTTTATTTATTTTATAGATTCCGAGCAGTAGTTCTATAATGAATAGTTCATTAGCTTTACAGAACTTTTTTAGTTTAATAGAGATCGCCTAGCATACAGCCTTGTTTAGTGAGACCTCTAAAGATAGCCACTGCTGTCTTTCTTGGATGACTGGGAATCGTTCTGATTTTCCTCAGAAACCACCATCGAAAATGTAGGCTTAGTTAGGACCTTCAAATAAACTTATTATTGCTCTTTAAATGATTTTTAGTTACAATGCTCTTTGTTGAATTCATTTTGATTTTAAAAGATCTACCAAATCCAGTATTTTTACTTTCTATAAACCCTTTTCCGTGATGTTCTTTTTCTTTAATTAGCAGAAAAATGAATGTAGTCCACGATAAATAGTTAAATTAATATTTGCACTGTACTTTTCCCTCATGGTCGACATGCAGTTTGGTGGTTTATTTCTAAAGCTCATATGTTTAGAATACGATTAGTATATACGAGGGAGATTAACATTATTAACATAATATTGAGCACATACTGACGATATCCTTTTGTATTATTCCAGCTGCTAGAAAAATAAATGCTAACAACGAATCGAAAGCAGACTCCACCGCGAAGGCCGTCACCTAATCCAAAAGTTGTTTAAACACTTTTAAAGAATTGAAACATAGAGAAATTGTGTGTGTGTGTGTGTATTGACCCTGTGATATTAGCTGTGCACTTAGCACAATTTCTGTTCAAAATAAAGGAGGCAATTTTTTGAAGCTCGTTTTTCCCTCAGTTAAAAAAGTAATAAACAGGCTAAGCAGCGTGAGTTTCATACTTATAAAATACTTTTAAGATTTAGTGCTAGAAAAAATTAATTGCAAAATTGCAATTATTTAAATATTAACATTAATTATACTGCAGCAAAAGAGAAAAAAAAAAGAAAAAGAAATTTTTTAAAATGCTACTGATACTATTCTGGCAGGTGCTTATGCAAAATGACCACCTGATTCCGAACATGACCGTCGTTTTCCCCCTGCACGTACCAATTTTAGTTTAAAGGATTCTTTTGTTTTTTTCCTTCTCTTTTTTTCAGTTTTTCTTAGTTTCAGAATATATTGGAGGGGGAAGGAAGGAGGAAGGAAGGTTTTCATTTGGAGGGGAAAGGAGAAAGGAGCATTAACCTCTAACATTATTGTGGAGGTTAAGAGAGGATAAAAGTTCAAAATCATAAACACAATTAGCAAAAAGGGAGACAGGGGTATACCCATCAAAATTCTTCAAAAAGTATCAGAAACTTTGTTTTGTTTTTTTCTTTTAATAAAAATAAGTCTTTTTAAAAGTTTTTTTATTGTAATATTAGAATATAGGACTCGCTCCACAGATTCTTGTGCTCAAAAATCTTTTCATGCCGCAAAACTAACAATAATAATTAAAATAAAAAAAACTATCATGTGAGGGTCGCACATTGCATACGAGTCGTATCACAGATCTTCATCAAAGGAAAAAAAGCAACAACAATAGTCAGGTTGATTTTTACAAAAAATAAAAATCAGCCTTTAAATTCAAATATGGCCACCCTTTTCCCCCCATTACGCACCGCTTTTTGCAGAAAGCTCCCCACCCCCCTCTTTTTTCAATATTTTTGGAGTCATTTCTTAATTCAAAGGGGAAAGGAGCAGTATATTCACCGTAAACATTAAATCATTGAGAGTTGAAAATCGAGAACATATGTAGCAAGCAGGGAGGCTTAGTGCACTGGTCGGCAACCTAAATTTACTGAAGATCGACTTTCCAAATTTAATAAACAGAAGATTGACTGTGGAGGATACATATGCACTATAGACTTAAACAGTTGTGCTGCATACACGATTAAGTTGAAAGTAAGCTGATTTTAATTAAAAAGTTAAAGTTTGTTAAAAGGACTGATACTCATTAGTTATTAAGTAGTTGAAATATATTGCTAAAATAATGTTATGTCAACACAAGTCAAAATATTTTCAGACGAAGAATATTTTTCATTAAAAACTAAAATATTGACAATAAAAGTTTTTAAAAAATTCAAATACGTTTTGGTTTAATTGTAAAACCTAATTTTATTCCGGGAATTCATGTTGAAAATTCTACTCTCACAGAAAATTAGATTCATAGCCGCGATCGACAGAAAGTGATTTCGAGATCGACAGCTCGACCGCGATCGACGGGTTGCCGAACGCTGGTTTAGGGGAAAAAGCATTGCAATTCGTATGCTACGTTCGACATTGGCACTCACTAGATTTTTTTTTTTTTTACAGTGCGAACATTTTTTCGGAGATAGCAATCAAAGGAACAAGTCCTATATTCTGATTTTACACTGAAAAAAAATTTTAAATTTTTTTTAACCCCCTACCCTCCGTTTTCCTTTTTGTTATAGTTGTTCATGATTTTGATTGTTCTTCAAAACAATGTTAGCACTTAATATAATGTTGTTTTCCTCTCAAAGAAAAACAATACCTCTGAAACTAAGGAAAACTAAAAAAAAAAGAACAAGGGAGAGAGGGGCTTTCTACAAAAATAAGTACGTGTAGACAAGCCCGTCATTTCAAGTTTTCCGGGGGTGAAAGAGTGCAAGCTCGTCGGGAAACAACAAAACCACGCCCACTTATGTACTGCAAAAAAATAAACGGTTGTTTCTACAGTATAATACTGAAAGCAGAGGTTTCAGTTTAAAACCCTAAAAGCACAGTAATAAACTAAAACTAACTATTTTACAACTCATTACTGAAAAATTAGCAATTTTACAGCTTATTACTGTAAAATTAGCAATTTTACATTTTATTACCATAAAATTTGGTGTATTATACCGTAAAAACAACAGTATGATAATATACTCTCCTAAAATCGTATCGGTGCTTGTGGATATAAACATTAAATGAATAAATTTTGTAATGTTTTGTAATTGTTGTAAGCATTATTTAGATAAAATTAATTTTGGTAAATGTACACAAATTTATTTTTAAAAGAAGTTCCGAATTAAAAAAAGTAATGTTAATAATAAATATGTTTTTTAAACATCCTAACGTCCCTTTTTAGGGACGGTTCAAAACAAAGCTCTGAATTTCCCCAAAATGATCACTTCAACCAAATAATAGTGTTTAATTAGTACCTTGGTATTGTTTTAATTCGTTATTAAGGAATTGCAGCACATAACCATTGTAAAATGTGTTCTGTAGCAGTTTTAATATGAGCTTTATCAAGAATTACATCGTTCAAAATCTCAAGAAAAAAAAGCTAAGTTTTCAAAGTTATTCCCAGCTTCCCAGTTTATGTTAATTGCTGATTTTATTTCTTCTTATAAAATGTCTTTTTAAATATTATATCGTAGGCAGAAAAAAATTTCAGTAAAAAAAGTATGTACCCTCTGGGGTCTATCGTAACTTTTAAAGGACGATTTTTCTTTTCTTAATAAAAAAATTAATTTTTAAATAATATTTTTTTATTATTATTTTTACTGTCTATTAAACACTGTTTGTAACCAGTGTATAAAATACCTTTGGAAAAAAAAAATCAGACATTAATGGATTAAATGTGCAGCGTTCGTCCTGTTTCGTTCGCTGTTTCTATTAAGTGCACTGTTTCAGTAGTAGATGGCAGCACTAAAACTCCATATTCCCCACAAAATTCTCCTCTTCCTTCCCACTTCTAAAAGAACAAAGATATTGCGGAAAAAACAGGCCTGTTATTTTAAGGATCATGGGGGTTCGCTTCCTTCCTCTTAGAAGGTCTTTCGTATAAATAATATAAATATGCCTTTTGTGCATGTATTTTGTTGCGTTTTCATTGTTATTTCCTTGTTATTACCCTGAACTCTAATTTAGAGAAACGCTCACAAAACATTAAAAATTGAGTAAGTTAAAAAGAAAGATTTTTAACACGACACTGAAAAAACAAAAATGGTATTCTTTGTATGTAAGCAATCATTTTGTGAAAATGCAGCTTTGCTAAAAGACAAATTTTCAGTAACTACAATAGCAAAAAGATAAAGGATCAAAATTAAATTAACTTTTTGGGAAATATACTTCAAAGATTATCTATTGAGAGATATATTTGATGAAAGGTTATAGTCAGGGATCCCTGATAGAGATGTTTCTGTTTATTGCTATTAATCTAATTTTCGTGAGTAGCTTCATTTCAATGAGTCGCCCAACTTTTCCTCTTACAACAATTCTCGATTGTGGTAGATAACAGGGGTACCAGGGATCAAATGTGTCGATTCTATGGGTCTTAAAAACGTATCACTAACTGTGGCTTTTATCAATTAAATCTTAAGATAATTATTAACATTGTTGAAAAAAATATTTGTCCTACAAGGTGTATGGTTTGATCAAAGAGTCCCCCTCCTCCCAACATGTATCGATTACGAGGTCATTAAAAGTAATTACTGACTACATGAGTTTTCTTCTACTGCTTACTTAATATGTATATAAATTAACAGTCACATTGTCCTACGAATTGTGTAGTACGTTATTCCGGTTCTACGATCCAAAAATGTAGTACTGATGTATGAGGAAAAAATAATTACTATCAAGCTGAAACTTCTTGAATAGCTTCGTTTTAATGAGACACGCAACTTTTCCTCTTACAACAATTCTCGATTGTAGTAGCTAACAGGGATAGCAGGGATCAAATGTGTCGATTGTAGTAGCTAACAGGGATAGCAGGGATCAAATGTGTCGATTTTATTGGTCTCAAAAACTTATCACTAACTGTGGCCTTTTTAATTAAATCGTAAGATAATTATTAACATCGTTGAAAAAAATATTTGTCATTCAAGGTGTATGGTTTGATCAAAGAGTCCTCCTCCTCCCAACGTGTATAAATTACGAGGTCATCAAAGTGATAACTAACTGCCTGAGTTTTTCCCTATTACTCAGTATAAATTATATACATATTAATGTATGTAATTTAAAAGTTACATTGTCCTACAAATTGCATGGTACGGTATCCCGGTCCTACGTTCTGAAAACGTAGTACCCTGATGAAAACATAATCAGCAACAAGCTGAATCTTCTTAAATTGCGCCGTTTCAATCAGACGCCCGACAATTTCATAAACGAAATTCTGGATTGTGGTAACTAACAGGGGTAGCAGGGATAAAATATGTCGATTTAAAGGTTCTCAAAAATTTAGTTCTAATAGCCCTGCTCCACATCAGTCGAAAACGCGACCGAAACCGTAGGCAGAAACCGAAAATCCGGGTACTTTCTATAGGAACATTATGTAATCCATTTTACGTTTCTGCTTTACGTCAATGTGGAGCAGGGTCCTTACTGTTGATTTTTTTATTAAACATTAAGGAATTATTAACATAAGTGGAAAAATATTCGGTCCTACAAAATGTATGGTTTGATCAAAGAGTCACCTTCTCCCAGAATGTATCCATTACGAGATCAACAAGAATAATTACAAACTACCTGATTTTTTAATTTTTGCTTAGTTAATATTTATTTGATTTAACAGTCACATTCTCCTTCAAATTTCGTAGTACGTTATTGAGGTACTCCAATTGAATACACATTTTAAAATGGTGCAAGTAAAAATAAATTTACTTTGTACAATTTGGCATTACAGCTGAGCCTTGCCGGTACGCATGCCCAGAGCATATTATATAATTTCCATGAATGTCGACCATAACAGTGCAAACAAAGTTTCATTCGACTGCGTGTTTGTCTCCTAACAAAAAATGTCAAGTTTTTTTTTTAATGCTCAAAATAATAATGAAGTGCTTTTTGTGCAATTTGTTTTGCAAAAATCTTACATTTCGACGGAAAAGAGAATATGTCAAGTAATTTAGTAAAGACATTTGGCTTTCTTGCAAAACCTTTTTATCTGCTCGAAAGCATTATCAACACAAATATCAAGATGATATTTGTGATTGGAGTGACGAAGTAATAGGCTACTATTCTTCTTGCTACAAAGAACTTCGAGGGAAACCTAAATATTTGTGTAATGAACGGTAAGTTGAAGAATATATTCGATTATGGAAGAGTACGTATGTAGAGTATATTCATTAAAAATGAAAAATGACATCAACAAAGGAAGAAAAAGGGCTATAAAGCGAAAAATGAAAAAGAAGAATTTTTTTAAAGAAAATTGTAGGATATGATCCTTTGAATTTGCCGCTTACAAAGCAAGAACTACTGCAGCAAATTAAGCGAACTGTATTTATCTGTTACGTATGGTGCAATGCACACATGCGTTGCCCCACGAAAAAGTTGCTGGAAAATTATGGATGGACAATAATTGACGACAAATACCAACATTATTGAAGTTTAAAATACCTTTGTGCTGTAGATGTAACAGAAAATAACAACGTTACGAATGCACTGCATTCGTAACGTTGTTATTTTCTGTACGAACATTATTGGTTTGATGGTCCCCAAAGTCCATCCTTTGAAGAACTATCTTCTGACTTACAAGGTACCCTATTAATACTAGTTTTATTTTAATTCGTTTATTAATTAATGGGCAATTTATTTATTTTTTAAATGTTATTTCAGAATCAGATATGACTAATGACGAAAATGAAGAAGATGAAGATGAAAGTGAGATTAGTGAAGAAGATGATGATTTATCAGAGGAATCTGATGACGATTAATTGTTTTTTATGAATGCAAAGACAATACACAAATAATTTTACTAGAAAATAAAATTAGTGAAATTTCAAAACAGATGCTTTCACTTATTCCGAATAAAAAGCGAAATTTACAATTCTTGTTAGGGTCGTGATACCTACCTGTTTTCTTGTAGGACATTGTTTTATATGGATAGAGAATACACTAACGTATAATGTAATATTTTTGTCCTATAGTTAGTAATAAGAAAAAAAGTTTCGTGGTACTAACAATTTCTGAGCGTAGGACCGGAATAACGTACCACGTAATTTGTAGGACAATGTGACTGTTAAATTATATACATATTATTTAAGCAGTAGAAAAAACTTAGGTTGTTAGTAATTACTTTTGATGACCTCGTAATCGATACCTGTTGGGAGGAGGATGACTCTGATCAAACCATACACCTTGTAGGACAAATATTTTTTTCAGCAATGTTAATAATTATCTTAAGATGTAATTAAGCCACAGTTAGTGATAAGTTTTTGAGACACGTAGAATCGATACATTTGATCCCTGCTACCCCTATTAGGTACCACAATCGAAAATTGTTCTAAGAGGAAAAGTTGGGCGTCTCATTAAAATGAAGCTTCTCACGAAAAATTAGCTTGATAGTAATAAACTGAAAAATCTCTATCAGGGATCCCTGACTATTACCCGTTAAAAAATTTCAAAAAGTCGTTAGATTTTGGATCTTTTAAGGATAATGGCTTCAAATAGCAATTAAAAGGAGAGGGGATTTTTTTTTATTTTTTGTATTTTCCAGTTTCTAAGCATATTATTTACGGTTAAGGTATTAAACTGTAATACACTATTAATTTGTGCACGAAATGTAAATATCAAAGTAGGGCATTGTCATTTTTGGAAGAAAACATCGATTGTTGCAAAAAATAGTTTGAAAAGACTCCAATTATGTTAAACTCTTGTTTCGTCGTATGAATTTTACTAAGGATATGGACTCTACTTTTATGAAATACAGTTAAAAAATTTTTAATTTCCTGAAAAAGTGTTTATACTATGTTTTTTTTAGCTCCGTAACGGACGTATCATACGATATACGTCCGTTATGGAGAAAATAATATTATTTACATATTCTTTCTTTAAATCTTCAAATTTTAACTGCATTATATAGGAGTAGAAACCGCGTTCTTCATAAAGTTTGTGAAATAGAACAAAAATTTAACATATTTCTAGACTTTGAAAGCTGTTTTATGAAAAACTAATCCGTCTGTAACCGTGGAATTGCTAACTAGCGAATTATTGTATTAGCAAGAAAACAATATCCAATCTTACACAGTATTCATCACTGCTCCATAGAATATGTTTACTTACATCAGGCAGTTTTTTTAAGACGAACTCCATAAAAATCTCTTGGGCTTCTTTTCGCTTCGTGCCAGGAGGAATGATTTGCAAACTTTTCCTGAGCCACCGTAGCAATAAACTTACCATACCTTGAGGAATAAATTGTATATTCGATACTGGAATGTCTTCAATTAGAAGTTTTTCTACTTTTTCTGGCTGTAAGAGGAATAAGAGTGCTTAGTAAAAGCGTATACATAATTATGAATAAAGCTTTAGTAATTTCTACAGTTTTATGAAGGATAAAAATGATCGTCTGCACATGAAAATTGAAGAGAATTTAGATATCCAGGTTTTTTTACAGGAATCAGGTTGTTGCGTATTAAAGGCACCACTGGCATCCCAGCTGTGTAGTTAGAAATGGTAGATACATTTGCAATTAGTATAAATGACAATAGTTAAAAACTTTTTTGCAGTGTTTTAAATGTCGAATAACGTGAAGCCTGTAGATTTTATTTTATTCTATTATTTTTAAGAGGTAATTTGACCACATACTACCGCTACTTAAGCTAAAAACAAACAAACAAAAAAAAAATCTTCATGCGTGTTACAGCTTGTCACGCTGGCGAAAAATGAATTGATTAAAATAAAACAAATTACGAAACAGACACATAGACTCAACACCGAACTTCAGTATGGATATTGAAGCTTTTCTAACAAAATATTCCATTTTCATTCTCTTTACACGACTTTTTAATTAACTTAAAAATGCAAACTATGATTTATATTTTCTTTTTTAAAACATACAAAAAAAAAAAAAAAAAAAATTCTTAGCGGGCAAAAGAATTAAAAAAGTTAGATTTCCAGGACATCAATCCAGGATCAGCATGGGAAAGTATTCCGTTATTAACAAGAAGTTCTGTCAACAACTAAACGAGCCTACTTTCCCGTACATCGACATCGGCATTCTAGCATCTTATCAATATTCTCTTGAATATCTGAAACTGAAAATTATGTCAAACATACCTTTATAGCACCTAAAGCTGATTTCTAAAAGCAAAATATACCCCTCTAATCAGATGAAATGGACACGTAAAAAGTAAATAAACGAGTAAAGAAAGTTTTGTCTCACCTTTTAAAGAATGTAACTGTTATAGTTCTTCCGTAGAAAAATTTCACAATCTTTTTCAAAAGAAAAAAAATAATAAGAAGAACATCAAAACACATTTTATCAAAGAAAAAAAAAAAACCTCGTTCGTTAATAAAATGTCTCGAATTTTATTTTTAATCCGTTGCAGTTATTAAACATAAATAAAGAATAAAATGCTCTAGTGAATGAACAATTTTTGTAATCAAAAAAAATATCGTCTGCCAATAAATAAATAAATAAATAAATAAATAAAATAATAATAATTAATTAAACAAAAAAAAAAGAATAAATAAACAAAAAATCGTCTGCCCAGTCAGTCATTTTTTTCTGAGCCTGCATTTCCGCCATGTTTGCGGAGTCGGAGTCGGAATCAGAGTCCTCACAGAAGATTTTTCAGAAAAGTACTTAACATACATTTTTTATCAAAACCGTTTTCTTACAAAGTTAGTTTGAAGGAAATCCGCCTTTAAGTTCAGAATCAAAAACCCTTTTTTAATTTCCCAGTAGGCGCTCATGTTAAAAAATTTTCTGAACTGTTCATCATTGAACGAAAAATAGTTCAAATTGAAAAGTGAAATATGGGAATGAGTCTCTCCGAGATCTTTCGAACAAAAAAAGTTTATTCAATTCAGACGGTTCACTTAAAAGTTATTAGGCGGAGAAAGGTTGCTTGAACGGTTCAATGTTGAACGAAAAAATGTTCACATTTAAAATTTGAATACGGTAATGAAGTATCCTTGCCGAGATCTTTCGAACAAAAAAAAGTTTGTTTAAATCGGACTGTTCACTCAAAAGTTATTAGGGGTGAGAGCTTGTTTGAACAGTTCAATGTTGAACGAAAAATCGTTCAAATCGAAAATGTAGATACGGGAATGAAGTATCCTTGAAAAGATCTTTCGAACAAAAAAAAGTTTGTTCAAATCGGACTGTTCATTCAAAAGTTATTATCGCGGGACCGGTTGTTTGAACGGCTCAAAGTTGAACCAAAAATTGTTCAAATCAAAAAATCAAATATGGGAATGAGCTGTACTCGCCGATATCTTTCCAACAAAAAAAAGTTTGTCCAAATCGGAATGTTCATTCAAGAGTTATTAGGGGGGGGGGGGACAGACAGACCGACAGACCGACACACAAATTCCCCATCTCAATACCCTACTTTCAAATTTTTAATTTTTCGATATTCATTTTACCCATTTATTTTTTTAACTTGGCGATATTTTTTGGACTTGGCGATATTTTTTTTAATTTGGCGATATTTTTTGGACTTGGCGATAATTTTTCGATGCATTAAGCTACTTTTCATACTTTTTTAGTCTTTCTTTTATTTTTAACGGGAAAGCAGGCTAAAAAGCGATTTTACTATGTAGTTATTTTTCCGTAGATTGTAGTCTGTTATTTTACGATAGGCTTATAAAGTTTAAAAATTTTACGGCGTCTCCATGGAAACCGTACTAAGGAAAACATCTCCACTCATTTTTTTTTTTTTTTTTTTATGCACTGCTGTTGAGGCATTTCATGTATTTTATGTTTATCGAATAATTTTTACGCTTTTATTTATGTCCTCATATCTTAGTTATTTCTAAACGTTTTTGAAAAAATCTAGGAACTCATAAATAACGCACAAATGTTTAAGAAAAAGTTACGCTTTATTAACGTAGATTTTTCTATTGAATAATAGTTTACGTACAAAGCAATTTAATTGTTTGCATCTCACCATTGTTGCAAAAACTAGGTAAGGAAAAAGTTCATAGAACAGTAACTATGACAACCACAAGGCGAAAAGTACCGAGAATGGATAACTAATTTGGTTTTGACACGCCAGCTCTCGTTACACAAAATGCAGTAACTGATAGACTCAATATGTCAGCAAAATTTTATGTTATAGTAAATGTGAAATTCCTTCAGATAAGGTACACTTATCTGCGTAATGAAATGCGCACTTGTCTCAACCCACATCAAAGCGCCGGCTATTGGGAAAGATAATGAAAGAATCTTTAATCGCTTAGTTTCATGGCACAAAATCTGTAAGATGTTAACACACGTCTTGATATTCTTATTGCCAATTCAGTACAGTAGTACGATTAATACTTCAATTTAAATCTTAACCCATTAATGCCTAACTTTTTTTTTCCAGAGAAATTTTGTATGCTGGTTACTAACAGTGTTTAATAGACAGGAAAAATAATTAAAAAAAATATCACATGAAAAATAATTTGTTTTTTAAGGAAAGAAAAATCTTCCCTTAAAAGTTACGGTAGACCCCAGAGAGTACAAACTTTTTTCACTAAATTTTTTTTTCTGCCTACGATTTAATATTTAAAAGGACATTTTACCAGAAGAAATAAAATCAGCTTAACATACATAAACTGGAAAGTTGGAAATAACTTTGAAAAATTAGCTTTTTTTCTTGAGAAACTGAACGATGTAATATTTGATAAAGATCATATTAAAACTGCTACAGAACACACTTTACAATGGTTATGTGCTGCAATCTGTTAATAACGAATTAAAACAATACCAAGGTACTAATTGAACACTATTATTTGTTTGAAATGTTCATTTTTGGGAAATTCAGACCCTTTCTTGGACCGTCACTAAAAAGGGACACTAGGCATTAATGGATTAAATTTTATATACTTCCGAGAAACACTACCTGTTTTCTGCAGAGAAAATATTTTGAGTATATTAGAACAGAAGAATGAGACAAAAAAAGAGTGCTCCTACCAACTGCCGTAGAATGACTGCCAGGGTCTTTTCGTAAGCCGGCAGTCAGAGTCGGTGTCCAAATTTATTCAAGATACCAAAACATTACATACAATAAAAATAGTACAAGACAAATAACAGGGTTCAATACAAAAACAGTAAGACAAAGGACTTACAGAACACAGAGATATGAAAAGATGACAATACGAAACAAACAGAATAATAAAAAATAACCAACTAAAAAAATAAAGGCAAATTCACTAAGTTAATGAAAAGGTGTGCGCAAAAGTATTATGGGCTAAGATCACGTGTTGGACGGAAGATTGTATAAAAGGGGTAGGTGAGAAAAATTTAATCATAAGATGTCATGCATAACAAAAGAAAAAGTGATTAAGAGTGAATTTTAGTTTAGGTCGGGTAAGAGCAGGGTCCTGTTGGCTTCAAGAAACTGACAAAAAAGACAAAAAAAGAAATGAAAAACTGTTTGCTTTTTAAGAAATCAAAAAATACCTGTCTTAGTGCAAAGGTTAGAGCTCCTTTGCCTCCCATGCTATGGCCAATTAATAGAGATTGTGGTATGTTTTGCTGGTTGATGAAGTCCTCTAAATCATCAGCAATGAGATCGAAATTTATTTCATCCACCCATGGGCTATCCCCATGATTCCTGAGATCAATTGCGTAGATCTAAACAATCACAGATAATTGTTACTAAGTATAATGCTGTTAAAATTTAAAATGACATTCTACAAATCATGTCTTTTATTTGAAGATATATTTTAAATGGAAAATCTTCTAGTGCTTAGCTTTTTGTTTCGTGTTTTCTCAACTTTAAACTAAACTTCTTCAAAGCGATTAATTTTAGATGTTCCTGCATGCCAGCATTACTAATTCCTTTATCTTTCAGAATACTTAACGGGGATTGAAAACTTTATCGAAATAAAGTTGTTATTTTTTAGCTTCTAGTCGATTACACATATTAAGCCAAATAAATGTATCCAGTATGGCGCGCACTAACCATAACTAATTTGTATCGTTTTGTCAGTTCTATTTCTATTCTAGAAGTCAATAAACTTCGACACACATGAGGACTGCGTACTATGCGCCTTGCCTCCACAGATAGTACAATACAGATTTTATTGAAGGAAAGAATTTACAGCACAGAGAAGGAAGTTACACCCAGGGCAAAGGCGGGAATCGAACCCGCGCCTCTTGTGACTACAAACTGACGGGCAGACCCATTGCGCCGTTGAGGCCCCTCGTTTTGTCAGTTCCTGCGCTTTTTTGTTGATACAGTTTTCTTTTTCAAGATAAACCAGAAATTGCGTATAAAGCGAACGCTGTAACACCCAAGGGGTTGAGTTGTTTGATTCATTGTTTCACGTTTAATTTACCACTTGAACTTTCAAACTGCGCATCAGTGCTAACAACATACGCTCTATTGCAATCTCTAAGCATATTTTGCTCATTAATTCTCGTATGAATCAAATTTTTGTAGATCTATTATTGCTTGAATTAGTTTTACAGTAACAAAATTCAATTTTTCCCAGAGCCAAAAGAATTTGTCAGATGACAAATGAATTTCAATTTCAATTCGAGAACAGCTGTACTCTCTCCTTCAATCTACGAAATTTTCTGCTCCACTTGATAAGATACAATTCAATTTCATTTGGATCAGGCGGATATTACCAGGTGGGAAAATTCGTTCAATCCAACTCTCAACGCAATTGAAACGCACAACTTCAACTTTTCATCCCATTATCTACCAGAAATAGCTAAGCACGTGGATGTTTTCTCGCTGAAGTTGACAGGAAAGTAGAAGTTGCGGTGAAATTGGGAGCTGTGTTGAACGAATTTTCTTATGTGTGATATCCATTTCAAACTATAGATGAAGCATGTTTAGATACACAGCTCCAATGGGGCAACCAATGGCCGGCATTGAACGTGGAAGTATAGGTGAATTTCAAAAGTAAAAGGGCATAAGTTGTTTGCCTTAAACAAAGAACGATCTCGTCGATTAAAAATTGAAGGTGCGTGTTTTAAAAATTTCATAAAAGTATGTTCTTATTTAAAAGTCATTTAGTATTTCATTACTTTCTTTTAATTTTAAAGTTTTTTTTTCAGACGCTTGTCCGTTCACTGGGTTATCTAGTTTGCCGATTGAATAGTTTTTTTGTTGGAGAATACTACATCTCTGTGTTGAACCAAAATTGTTCCCCCACAAAAAAAAAAAAAAAAAAAAAAAAAAAAAAAAAAAAAAAAGATTAAAAAAGAAGAAAAATCACCAAAGGTTTCTGATGTAGCAACGTGGTCATGCATCTAGATTTCCTGAGTTTACTTTCATACTTTTATCAATGCACGTTCACTTTTTTTTTTTTTTTTTGTCGTGTACCAGCCAGGCTATCAATTTGGGATGCGCTGCTTCACTTTTCAAACTGTACCGTAATTTGGTGTGAAGTCCGACTTCCACAGTACACGCATGCCATAGGTACCCGTTTATAGGGTAGGAAACCTTTTACAACAACACATTCACACAAGGAAAGGACAAGGACAGGAGAGAGAAAGCACATCCATGCCCAAGCCGGGACTCGAACTCGGGACCACACCATCCGTGGCAGACTGCTCTGACCACTGCACAAGGTGGCTGGCACGTTCACACGTGATACAAACAATACACCTAGTAGTCAGGGAAAAAAATATTTGGAGGAACATGTCTTTAATCTTCAATTTTTTCCCATGGTTATTAAGAAAAATGTCTGGACTCCAGAGGGGTTTTATCTTCAAATCCCTCTTCTTGGCTGCTCCTTTAATCTGAACATGGTATAACTTAAAACCTCGCTCTATTGCGATCATGGTGATTGCTCCGCTCACAACTCCATTATTATCATCCTTCTATATCCCCGTCTTCATTTTTCACCTTTTGCCAAATTCATGATATCAGTTGATCAGATACGAAACTGGTAGAGACTCCGAGAGCCAAGGGGCCAAGGCGGGCCCCTTGTCAGTTTGGTCGCTGAACGCTCCTCCTCCAATAAAACTTATAAAATTTACTTTATTCAAATTCCGTACCGGGCACCTACACAGTAAAAAATTAACTGCTGTTTTTACAGAATAATACTGGCAGCCTAGGTTCCAATTTAAAACTAAAATTCACCGTAATAATCTGTAAAACTATCAATCTTACAATTTCTTACTGTAAAGTTAGCAACTTTATAGTTTATTGCTGTAAAATTTAACTGTATTATACTGTAAAAGCAACAGTAAAACACTTGCAGCAAAAATTCCATTTTCAAGCCGTAAAATGAAGTGCAATAAACTGTAAAATTAGCAATTTTAGTTTATTATTGAAAATTAGCAACTTAACAGTTTAGTACTGTAAAATTAGCAACTTTTACAGTTTATTACTATAAAATTAGCTGTATTATACCGTAAGACCAACATTCATTTTTACAGTGTAGTTTTCGACTGGCCTGACATGGCCTTTCGTCGACTCTGGAACCTGGTAAGGATGCTTGCTACACCGAGTAAGAACTGTATTATTCATGACTGTCAAAGTGTCTCATGCTTTACCTCAAAGCAATCATTTTTGTAACCGTATGAGTAGGAAATTTACAGGTGAGATAGAGGTGGAAATAATAATTTACCTTTTCTTTTTTTGACTAAACTTAGCAGCTTTAGCTAATTGTACAATTACACACAGTACGTATAAACACAGCTGTTAGTATGTTTTGAACCAGTAATTACGGACTTACCTTTCTGCCTGTTTCATTTGCTATTACTGGAGCGATGTGCTTCCACGATTCTTTGCTGTCTCCTAATCCATGAAGTAAAATAATTGGAGGAAGATTTGTACCTTCCTCAGTGAGAGGCGAATATACATCGAACGCCAATTTAATCTCGGATCTTTCTGCTAAAAAACAATACACGTACAGATATTAACGACATTTTTACATCAGTTTTAAATCTCATATTTTGCAATAGAAATATTTTTATTTTTTGCCTACTTTCCCGTTAAAAATAAAAGAAAGACGAAAAAAGTAGAAAAAGTGGCGAAATGCATGTAAAAAATATCGCCAAGTACAAAAAATATCGCCAAGTTAAAAAATATTGCCAAGTCCGAAAAAAATATCGCCAAGTTAAAAAAATATCGCCAAGTCCGGAAAAAAAGCCAAAAGGAAATAAATAAGGTAAAATGAATATCGAAAAATAAAAAATTTGAAAGTAGGGTATTGAGATGGGGAATTTGTGTGTCGGTCCGTCGGTCTGTCCCCCCCCCCCCTAATAACCTTTGAATGAACATTCCGATTTGAACGAAATTTTTTTGTTGGAAAGATCTCGGCGAGTACAGCTCATTCCCATATTTGATTTTTCAATTTGAGCAATTTTTAACCGACTTCGAAAAAGGAGGAGGTTCTCAATTCAAAGCGTATACTTTTTTTTTCTGTTTGTTCGCACATAACATATGATCTACTGAACCGATTTGGACATTTTTTTTTAATCGATAGGAGATGGTGTAACTTAGGTACCATGTACTCATATGACGATATTTGTTCACTAGAAAAAAGTTATGATCGAAAAACTAATATTTCATGTCATTTAAAACAATATCTGCTATCGTAAATCCTTACTTAAATGAGCGACCCAATGGTCAAGTGGTTATTCGCGTCAGGTTGAAGTTCCTGATGGAATGAGATCGAGTCCAGGTCTGCAAGGATTTTTTCGAATAGCTGCATGTTTTTTTTTTTTTTTTTTTTTTTTTTTTTAATGTTTGTTATGTCCTTATGCAGGTACATCCTCCCATGGGAATGTACCCCATATTTTTTTATGGTACAAAATGACAGTTTTGGTCGGATCTTTGTTAGAATTGGCAATGGGGTCCTTCGATGCTGTAGAATTTTCTTATGGACGCTTGCTCCATTTTTGGGGGCTTTGAATCGATTGTTGCAATAAATGGTTTTTGATTTGCGGCACCTATATTATTTTTTTCAAAAAATATATGCACAATCAATTATATTATGTTAACTTTTGTACCTTTATAAAATTCTGTATTTTATACCTTGCATTTACGTCAAATTCCAGGTAAAATTAAAAGTCAAAAATTCTGAAGATGATAAATATATGTTAAAAATTAAAGTAACTATTTTTTGTAATTTTCATATTGGTTGTGACTAAAAAACATCATTACAAACAAATAAAACGTATCAAACACCATGAGTGTTGAGTTATTGGGAAAAATCTGCTGTGTAATGTTTTTTTTCCACTGCGAGGGGGGGGGATGAACGATCATTAAAGTAACACACATTTTTAAAAAATAAGATCCTGATTTGTGGTGTTTGAAAAAAGCTAAAGAGTCCACTTTAGTTGAAAATTATTTTCCATGAAAAGCAAAAACTTGCACCAATTTTCCACGTCTTACTCTAAATCCTTCTCCCACAATTCAAATTACTTACTTTTACTTTCAATTTTTAACCGACTTCAAAAAAGGAGGAGGTTCTCAATTCAAAGCGTATGTTTTTCTGTCTGTTTGTTCGCACATAACATCTGATCTACTGAACCGATTTGGACGATTTTTTTTAAATCGATAGGAGATGGTTAACTTAGGTACCATGCATTCATATGACGATATTTGTTCACTAGAAAAAAAGTTCTGATCGAAAAACTAAAATTTCATGTTATTTAAAAACAATATTTGCTATCGTAAATCCTTACTTCAATGAGCGACCCGATGGTCAAGTGGTTAAAAGCGTCGGGTTGAAGTTCCTGATGGAATGAGATCGGGTTCAGGTCTGCAAGTTTTTTGAACAGCTGCATGGTTTTTTAACTATATTTTGATTATTTATAGTGCATTTACACTAAAAATAATGAAATAAAATATTTTTGGAAAAAAAATAGAACCGACTTCAGTTGGAAATTGCTCTAAAAAGTACAAAATAATTTTTTTCTTTAAAACACCATCGAAACTACTTTCAAACATAAGTTTTGAAGTCGGCGCAAAAACAATGTATAGAATCATACGCAACTACAATTCAACTAAAAATATAAATTTTAATGGATTCATTTCAATGATTACCACACATTCGTGTAATGGTACAAATATTCTGCTTTTAATTTTCATTGGTTTCTTTGAAAAAATGTTGGCAAAATATGGTTAAATATCATTTTACACATCGTTTTTGCGCCGACTTCAAAACTTATGTTTGAAAGTAGTTTCGATGGTGTTCAAAGAAAAAAATTATTTTTTACTTTTTAGAGCAATTTCCAACTGAAGTCGGATCTATTTTTTTTCCAAAAATATTTTATTGGTTCAACTTTGAGCCGTTCAAACAACCTGTCCTGCGATATTAACTTTTTAGTTAACAGTCCGATTTAAACAAACTTTTTTTTGTTCGAAAGATCTTCATATATCTACATTTTCGATTTGAACTGTTTTTCGTTCAACATTGAACCGTTCAAACAAGCTGTCACCCCTAATAACTTTTGAGTGAACAGTCCGATTTAAACATTTTTTTTTTGTTCGAAGCATCTCGGCCAGGATACTTTATTACCGTATTTAAATTTTAAATTTGAATATTTTTGGTTCAACATTGAACCGTTTAAGCAACCTTTCCCCACCTAATAACTTTTAAGTGGACCGTCCGAATTGAATAAACTTTTTTTTGTTCGAAAGAACTTATCAAGAATATTTCATTCCCGTTTTTAAATTTTCGATTTGAACAATTTTTCGTTCAACATCAAACCGTTCAAGCAAGCTCTCACCCCTAATAACTTTTGAGTAAACAGTCCGATTTAAACAAACTTTTTTTTGTTCAAAAGATCTCGGCAAGGATACTTCATTACCGTATTTAAATTTTCAATTTGAACATTTTTTCGTTTAACATTGAACCGTTCAAATAACTTTTCTCCACCTAATAACTTTTAAGTGAACCGTCCGAATTGAATAAACTTTTTTTGGTCGAAAGACCTCGGAGAGACTCATTCCCATATTTCACTTTTCAATTTGAACCATTTTTCGTTCAATGATGAACCGTTCAGAAAAATTTTCAACATGAGCGCCTATTGGGAAATTTAAATTGAATGTTGATTCTGAACTTAAAGGCGGATTACCTTCAAACTAACTTTGTAAGAAAACGGTTTTGATAAAAAATGTATGTAAAGTACTTTTCTGAAAAATCTTCTGTGAGGACTCTGATTCCGACTCCGACTCCGCAAACATGGCGGAATTGCAGGCTCAGAAAAAAATGACTGACTGGGCAGATGATTTTTTGTTTATTTAACCATTTCTTTTTTTGTTTAATTTATTATTATTATTTTTATTTATTTATTTGTTTTGCAGACGATTTTTTTTGTTTACAAAAATTTTTCATTCACGAGAGCATTTTATTCTTTATTTATATTTAACAACTGGCAACGGATTAAAAATAAAATTCGACATTTTATTAACGAACGAGGTTTTTTTTTTCTTTCTTTGATAAAATGTGTTTTGATGTTCTTTGTACTTTTATTTTTTTTTATTATTATTATTTTTTTTTTTTTTGAAAACGATTGTGAAATTTTTCTACGGAAGAACTATAACAGTTACATTCTTTAAAAGGTGCGACAAAACTTTATTTACTCGTTTATTTACTTTTTACGTGTTCATTTCACCTGATGAGAAAGGTATATTTTGCTTTTAGAAATCAGCTTTAAGTGCTATAAAGGTATGTTTGACATAATTTTCAGTTTCAGATATTCAAGAGAATTCCCCAGATTTTCCAGATGCTAGAATGGCGATGTCGATGTACGGGAAAGTAGGCTCGTTTAGTTCTTGACAGAACTTCTTGTTTTTTATTTGGTTTTTGACAGAGTTGAATCTTGTTCTCGAAATGTAAATTAAAATGCTTAGGGGAAGACCGCCTATATTGGACCCCCTAAGAACAGGAGGCCTGTGTCGCTCAATGTGAAGCAAAACAGAAATGCAAAATAGGTCATCGTAAGTTAAATTTTATCAGGAACCACCCTAGGAGCTTATATTTTCTGAAAATATGAACATTATTTTTTAAAAAATTATCTTATAAAAAGTTGCAAAAGTTCAATATAGGAATATATGCGCCGAAATTGAACCATGCGCTTCCTAAATTGGACCGTATCAGGAAATCATAGAATAATTTATATTTGAACTACACAGCTTTTTCCAGGATTTGCAATAGAATTTCTTTTGCTTGGGCCTCACTTAGGCAATGTTGATAAACTCGCCGATGGCATTTCATACACTTAATCATGTTTTGCACTTCATCTCTATGACAAATATTGCAATAACAATTGTTTTGTGTAGTTTCTTGCTTTTTCTTGTGTGACTTTTTCTGCTTTATGCCTCTTTTATACGGCCGTTAGAATGATTGCTGAGATATCCTTCCTTTTTGTTCCTTCTATTTTTTTAGGCAAAGGTAATATGTGAGCTGGCTTTACAAGATCAGTTAGAGTTGACATGTTTTGATGAGAACTACCCGCCGATTCTGCAGAACTTGTACTAATTCAAGTCGTAGCTAGCTCTTCTACATGGTGTACAACTTACACCGAAAATCAGGCCCGTCATTTAGGGGGGAAGGGATGGGGTCCATTGCCCCCCCCCCTCTTGACTTGGAGAAATCAATGTATTTGCATCTAAGTAGGCGGGGGTTTTGTTGTTTTCTGGGGAAATTGTATTGTGTTTTTACCCTTTGCCCCACCTCCCTGGAAAAACTTGAAATGACTAGCCAGCCGAACATGTAACCTGTTCACTTTGACTAGTTTTATCTGGACTACTTGCCTCTGATTCTGCTGCAGCCAAGTCAATGTTATTAAATACATGTCAATTAACACGCCAAACTCCTGTTCTTTAGAATAAACTCACAGTATTTGCCATGGCCTTGATTGCGGTTTGCCCATAAGAGTTGAAAAAGTTCTCCAAAACGATATTAGATAAAGGATCTCATTCAATGTTCTCGCATCCATGTATCACATGCTCGATTAAAATATGTAGACATAGACTGAATAAAGACCACATCTACGTGCATGATGTGCTTAAAGAGAAATCATTATTATATCGTGCTCGTTAGCCAAGTGTATTGCATCAGTGTTCTTTATGTAAGTGCTGTGCCTATCCATTAATAGAAGCATATACTTTTTACATTACTTGACTTTACTTGACATTACTTGACAGTTTGGTGAGAAGTGTATCAATTCTGTGAATTATCGTTTGTGATCCAACCTTTTTTTTTTTTTTTTTGAATAAGCATATTGCTCACCAGCGAAGCTTTTACGATAAGTTTGAACATGGAACGTAATCTTTTGAAAATAAACATGGGGAGCTTGCAATTCTGTTGCACTCATGCAGCAAATAACCAGTGTGTTTCTACCACGTTCACCACTCATTACTGCCCCAACCTGGTGTTTACCTCTATACGGCAATATATTTGGGGCTTTTGGACAGTGAACAGACCGGTTTCATCTACATTGAACATTTTAGTAGCATATAAATTGTTTACTTTTAAAATCGTTTGGAAAATAACAAAGAATTTCATATTTTTCTCTCGGTAATCCAGCATATAGATTTTATTTAAGTTAATAACTATGCTTAACAACCTAAAACTGCAGCTTAATAGATGAAGAGAAAAAAAACATATACTTTAAGAAGTTCCAGCTTTTGCTTGATAAAAACGTGCTTGATAAAAATGTTTTAATGAATATCGTGAATAGGTGTTAAAGTATACTTAAAACAAGTTTAACTACGCTATTAAATAAGACGAGTCACTTATATTCTGTTACGATAATTAAAAAGTCTTGTTTAAAATAATATTCTTAAATTGGACTACCGGTCCAATATAGGAAAATTATTTCGGTCCAATAAAGGAAAACAAGCCATTTTTTATTCTTCAGCCCATTGTTCTGTCAAAAATTATCACAATCGCGCATGTAAATACATTGATGTAATCCTTATTAAACATAGATTATAATACTGTAACAAAATTTTACCGTAATTCTCAAGTTTTTGAGTTATTCTTCTAGGAACAAGTCCGCAAAATAAGATTTCGCACGTTTTCAACACAAATCAAGCCGTAACTCACGCTAAACAGTTCGAAGACTGATGAAATTTCATACACATTGATTTTATTCCTAAACCTTTATACTTCTACTGTTAAAGTGTAGCACAGATCTCTGTACCAGATTTTAAGCCCGAGGTCCAATTTAAGCAGTGGTCCAATATAGGCGGTCTTCCCCTACTGAAAACATCTGTCGTGATCCAAAAAAGTAGAAAATAGTTTAAAAAATCATACAAAACGTAGGATATAAATGAACATCGACAGAAAAGCAAATCAACTTAGTTTTTTTGCAGTATCATAAAGTAAACGAGATCAATGGTATATTTTTAGAAATGTTTTTTAATGCCTGAGGAAAAAGAAAAAAGCCAAAAAAAATATAGATGTATATTCGGAAAAATGAATTCAATCACCTAGTGCCCATTTAAGGTTTAAGGTATATTTTTGTTTTATTGAGGAAATCTATTACTACAATTTTGTTTAATTATTGCAACATATTCCATAAGTGTTCAAATTCTTATTTAGCATTACGCTGAACACTGAAAAGAAAAAAAAAGCCGCTTGTTAAGACAATGTATATATATATATATATTTCTTTTTTTTTCAAAAACAACTTGGATAGCACCAATATTTTTTATACGCTGCTGTGTCATATGAATGTTTCTCGTATAATATAATAGTATGCAATATCTTTATAATTATCTACTTACTTTGCCTCGATAAAAATATTCCAATGCATGCACAGAGCTTGAAAGTGATAGGTTGACAACTTTCCAATAGTTCAGCAAACAATGAGTCATATTATAATGTTGGTGAATATTGATGGGAGATTATATTGATATCAGGTTACATATTAACGTGTAAACCTTTAAGTCACTACTTTGACCTTTTACAATAGTCATATAGTTATTTTGCTAGTCGGGAATCTCGTCACAAAGATTATATTCAAAAACTAATAAATATCATATAGTTTTTCTAAAAACCATGTTCAGTGATATTTTCATTCAGCTCTAAATAGTTTTTTTTGTTAGTACTTCTTAGCCTTTTTAAAGTATATTTTACACATTATACTTACTACTTGAAACAGTAAATCTAACATATGAATGAAATGTCTTAAATCCAATATATTGCATAAAAAAAAAATCTACCTGAACTGGCAGCAATTGTTGAGATACTTTATTAATTTAAAGCCGTATTATTAATTTCAATTAAAAAAAAAAATACAGAAAATTAAAGAAGTATAAGTAATCTTACCTTTTACATTTGCTAAACATATTGAACCAAAAAAAGCGCAAAAGATGTAAATTATACTTTGTATTTTGTTCATATTATTTTCAGCTCCTAGATATTTACTCTTATAAGACCGCGTTAGAAATACTTTATGAGGACAAAATCTCGCTCTTCTTTTCTTCTTGCGAAAGATGTCATGCCTTTCCTTAATCAATAAAAAATAATTGTTCATTTCTATTCTTTCAAAGCATATCATGTTTAGAATCAAAGACAAGAGATACGCAAATGATTTGCAATTTTCGTTTAAACGTAGTAATTCTATCCTTTGTACAAGGAATGCGTCGAAACAGTTCCTTGTTTAACCAGTTGAATTTAAAATTACGTTGAATTGTGCAACTAAGCAACAGAACTTTCGTGCCTAAAAAAAGTGAGAAATAACTATTAAAAATCAACCCAAACCAATAGTTCTCGTTACTAGGAAGTGAGCAGCGTGCCCTTTAGCACAGTATAATTCTTATCAAACACAATACATTTTAATTACGCACTTCATAAAAACTTTGGTGCTCCACTGCAAAAATCAGACCCACAAACTTACAGAATAACTCAAGGGAGAGCCATTACATTGGGAGGATGAGCACTCCCTAGTAATGTAGCCTTCATTTAACACTACTTTTTAACAGCACTCCCCTAACACTTTAGGTGCACCTCTGCAAAGATAAGAATCACAAACTTATAGTTTGTTCTTGGAGGAGTTAGCACCTAGTAGAGGATTTACCGTAATAAATGCCGTAATTGAGAGGAGTTCCTACTAGCATAGGGGAACCGAAGCGATTCAAAAATGCACATAAGAGTTTTACATAGTTCTTTAATCAACAAAGTTTTCCCCAGAAATGCGTTGTGTCGGTCTCTCAAACCTGTAAATACTCCCCTGTTGGCACATCCCAGTTACGTAATCTACACTAAACACTACTCTTTAACAACGACGCTGTCCTAAAACTTTAGGTGCACCACTGTGCAGATAAGATCCACAAACTTACCAATTAACTTAGGGGAGATTACGCCTTTGGAAGATGCACATTTTTCAATAATGGAATCTTTATATATTACACTAGCTGCGTGGCCCGGCTTTGCACGGCCTAACTTGAAAATAAAAATTATGTCAAGTGACAGGTGTCTTAAAAAGTCCCGATTGCTTTCTATACTTAAACTTCGCCCACACGCAGAAAAGCTGAAAAAACATAACTTTTTGAGTTGACTTGAGCCTTGAACGTTTAATACGAAACCGGGAAATGATATTGGCAATTCCAGCTATCTGCCAGGGAGTTGAGTTGATACACTCAATACTCGATTGAATTGATGAAAGCCTTGGAAAATGGAGTTTTAAATTAAAAGTAAAAAGACAAAATCAGGTCTTAAATTGAAATAAAAAAATAACTACCCATCGTTTTTTTTTTGAAACTGATCTCTAAACCTTCCCAGTACCAAAAGGAAAAACGGTTTCAGCCAAATTTTCCCCTTATTCCATTTTTAGACATGTAGATTAAATATTAAAGGCCAAAAGCTTTGCAATTATTCTGAACTAAAAGGCAAAATTGCCTTGTTATAATCATCATAGGAGGGCCTAGAAAAGCCGTAAAATAAAATGCTTTTAAGAAACTAAATAAAGGAAAGGGAACCAACAATGAATTTAAAAGATGTCGCTATAGCAGCGCAATAAAACGTTAATAATTTGATCAGAAAAGACGTTTTCGAACTCAAAGTTCAAACGCTTGTAACTTTTTTTCTAGTAGAGATAAAATCTTGGTTCTTCGACTGTAAGTCGAGTCAATTCTGGGGTTTAAAATATCGCTCTATCCAATGGCGTAAAAATCAAAACTGTGGAATAATTAGTTTATTTTTATTGATGGTTTTAATGAACCAAGTATTGCAAGAAATCGGGCGAAGCCTTACAAAAGGCAAGTTTAAAAATTGAATAACTCGTGCCATGTTTAAGTTAGAGAATCGAAACAAACTGCATTGGACGGCGAACATTTTTCTGCTTCCAACGATATGTAACGTTAATAAGTGCAAGTAATTTTTAACCCCAGTATTCGGCGATTTTTGTGAAAATTGCCTTGAATTCAAATGAAAAAAGAATCGCTTATCGAATCTTTTCAAACATAAGCCCATGTTTCAATCTGAGAACGTACCTATCATATTCAGCAATAATTTTTCAAATCGGTTCAGTGGTTCCGGAGATTACCCGGAACATACATACCTACAAAATTTACCCTCTCTCTTTATCTATATATAATAGGGTAATGCTTAAAAATTAAAGTTAAAAAATTCAACGGTTCACCCTCCCATTTTGATCTCTCATATGTAAAATGGAGTTAACTAAAATTTTTTTGAATTTCATTAAGTTTTAGGGGTCGCTACCAAGTTTTTAATTTCATAGAAAATGTTAAAATTCAATATAATTTTCATTTATAATTTTTAATAAAATAAAAAAGACCTTATATCACTTAACACTTTATTTTTATGCCAGGAAGACTCCAATCTAACCACACACGCCCCACCCCCTCCGGTCTAGACCAACTCCCCCCCCTCTCTCCCACCAACTTGAAGAGCCCGTCACTGCTTGTCAGTGTAGTGGCTGTCTATGATCAGTGCAGGTGTGTGCAGTTTGTCTAACCTTCAAAACAGTGTATTTCGCTTATATTATAAAGAGTGATTTATTTTCTGTTTTTTTAAAGTGAATAATAATTTTGGTACGTAAGAGTTTTTATTTGTGAGAATTATATATAAGCAATAAACTATATAATGAATAAATAAATTTGAATATACTGGAAGGCTATATTAATTGGTTTGGCTGTTTTAACAGACTTCAAATTAATGTATTTAGGCTTAGGACTCGCAAGTTTTTGGTTTTCATAATTTTATTACTGATATTTATGGCAAATTGTAAAGTGCCTGTAGTTTCTACAAGAAAACAGACGGAAAAATGACTTCCAGTTTTACTTTCTGGTAAAGGAGTAGATCACCTTCTCTGCACTCCAAAACTTAAGTCTGGTGAAGGTGAAAAAATTGAAGAAAATTCTCTAACTAGCATGTAGGCATCATACTATGAAAAGTATGCTATAATCAGTTGTTCAAAATGAAATTGGGCTTTCGTCTGGACCAGATAATTTATTATTCAAAAGATTTGAGAAAAACTAGGAATTAATCAATAAAGAAGAGTATACGACGTTGGAAACTGATGAGGAATCTATTTAAAAGCTCCAAGATGTGAAAAATGAAATAATCAATTTTGCTAAGAAACAATTGACAGAATATCAGCCTTGTAATCAGAGATGATTACAAGGAACTCTTGCAACTAAGTATTGTATTTTTGGAAGGAGAACTAGAAAATTGCGTGTCATTTAAAAAGCCTACAAGTCTTCACCGAGCATGTTGGATGGCAAAGACTATCTACTCTCTGAAAATATTCTTGTTTCGAGAACAATTCAGATTGACAAAAAGGGAGGAAAAAGGTTAGCGAAAAATCTGTTTTTTTACAGTCTTAATCTACATTAAGTATTAGTTCCAAGCTCCATCCGCTTGTTCAGCCAGAAGAAACGGCTTAGAACTTAATTTAAAGAAACATGAGGATGTAAACCCAGTCATAGCTAGAAAAGCAACAAATAAAGTTTGTGGCCATTTATGATATGTCTCAGAGGAACTTATCGCCTTATCATTTTTTGATGACAAAGTATGAAATAAAACTAAGAAGAAACTGGTGAAAGCTCTAAAGAAAGAAGGAGCTGATTTTTGCCCGAAAAGAATTAATGTAGACATTGAAAACATTGGTAATAAAAATCTAGAAGATTTTGTCACTAGTAACACCAAACGATTCTTTTCTATTACCTGATTAAGCTCCGATTTCCTCAAGAAAAAAGTTGAAGACTGGATCAAAGACAAGGAATATATATTCAAAATAAGGAGATATTAATAAAATTTAAGGTAGTCAATGATACAGCGGAGAGAGAGGGGTGTCCTTAATCCAAAAGTACGACAAAATACTGACCCTATATGAAGACCAGATGCAGTATATTTTGCTTCTTGTGAAGTCCTTCAGACAAAAGTTCCTGAACTACAAAAAAGCAACTTTGCTGTCAGCATAATGAGATTTTTTCGTGTTAATTGTGCATCAATTTTTTTTCGAGGACTCTAAACAACTAATATAAGCTTATATTAACTCTGTAATAGGTTTTTTAAAAACTGTGACGGTTAAAGAAATTTTGTTAAAATCTGTGTTTTTTGTCTAATTTTCCTCTTGTTTGTTCACATCTCGAAAGTAAATCGAAAGATACATATGATACAAAATTAGCTTTGGGTAACATACATGGACCTTAAAACCTCATTTTAGTTTGTATTATGTAAAAAAATATAAATTTAAAATAAATACAAATTTTTTTAAATAATCACTTTTTGGGAAAATGTTAGATTTTTTAATCTTTAGTAGCGACCTTAAAATTTTTCTCAAAAAATCTCAAAAAATTAATTTAAGATTTTCTTATTAGGTAGAACAAAATGGGAGGGTGACCCAAGAGAAAATAAACAAAAAATATTTTTGGCTCTTTTAAGCATCACCCTAATATATAACATTATTAATTTTAGTTATAACAATAACTCCTATAGCCTAAAGCCTTCCTGGATAAATGGACTATTAAACACAAAAAGAATTTTTCAAATCGAACCAGTAGTTCCTGAGATTAGCGCGTTCAAACAAACAAACAAACAAACAAATTCTACAGCTTTATATTATTAGTAAAGATTTCTATTTAACAAAGCTTCCCCAAAACACTTAGGTACACAACAGAAATTTTCAACTATCAATAATTCTCCTTTAATTAATTGTACATAAGGCAGTGCTACAATCCACTTATATTTTTGTCTTCTTATTCAGTTCAAATTTTGCGAAAAATTCACTGAATAATATTAAAATCGGCAATATTTAGAAAATTAACCATTGTAAAACATTTTTTTGCACTGTTCCGTGGCAGATTAGGAGTGTGAATATTTGATTTGTTACCTTGCTCACTCCAAGCACTTTTTTTAACACTTAAGGCAACTACTAAGAAATTTACACGTAAAAGGAAGTAGTGTGGGGTCCATACCAGATTTTTTAAATACAAGTTGAATTTCTTAAAACCTTAAAACACCTTACACTGAAATGATTATGAGGTACAACACTGAGGAAATCAATAGTTTTCAACGGCAAATTTTCATTTTAAAAAACCTATGAAATGCATGTATCTTACAAATATGTCAGAAGGAGAAAATTGTGTTGTTTTGTGTAAAAACAAATAAGGTGTATTTCATATTTCGTTACTACTCATTTAATTATAAGAAATAGAAAAAAAAAAGTCTAGCAATTTGTATCCCTTCAAAATATAAATGAATGAATAAAACACACCTCGAATCACTTTTTTAATCGCATTTTTTATTAATGCATTCACTTTTAAGCCCTTATAATAATATCATTTAGTTGAACTTCTTTAGGAATAAATTAGTTTGGAAGAAGATTTTATCCTATCGCAAAATTGCGATAGGAGCAAATTCGTCCATTATTTCTCAGTACTTGGATAGAGGATTTACTTTTCCAGTTATAAATTTGGAAACTTCTGCAACAAATTGTTTCGGAAATTCGTGATGAATCAAATGATTTGCTCCTTCAAATCCCAGTTTTGTTGACTGTGGAAAGAATTGGGGAATCCGTTCATCCTTTTCCCTAAAACGAAAGAAAATATTTTCAGTTTTCTTCCCACAGCATCATTATTATGATATAATCACGATAAATTTAATCCAAAATAATCATAGACAAAAAATTTAAAATGTACTAAGTTTTGAAGTACAATATTAAATTTAATACAATGGACAGTGGACGCCGGTTAATGAAATCAGTGATTACTTGAATCACTCGCTTTATTGAATCAAAACTGTTTAGGACAAACGTGATTCATATATGACCACTGTAGGGGAGACTGGGGCTATTTGGCATAAGGGGTACGTTGACACTGTGCCTTTATTTTCTAGAACACAGTTCCCACAGCGTTGCCGTCGTGATGAGACATACTCGGCAACCTGCTACGTCATGTACAACAGTTTTAGTGTCTTACTAGCTTGCTTTCGAAGAATATGGACTTTTTTGTGTTTTTCTTTTTGGCGAGTAAATTTTTTTTCCGATTTGTTTTTCGTTTTTTAGTACCCTAAACATTTTTGTTCAAGTACTCTAAGTTTATGGTGGATACACTGACTAATACATTGGGTATTGATGCAGTTACTGGATTCCCAGTTACTTGTATTCTGGTCAGGGCCGTCCTGTTTTCCAGAAATTACCTTTGGGGCTAGTTGGCAGAGTTAGCTTAGGGGGTCTTGGCATAGGCCAGCGATCTATGCCAACTTACCCCACCATGATGCTGGTGTGACATCGCATAGTTATAGAAACCTAAACAGACCAACCTGATGTACCTTCTTCTAGTACGGGTAATGCTGGCGTTGAAAATGTTCCTACTACCGGTTAGTGGTAGTACTAGTGTTAACAATGTCCCTATTACTAGCGTTAAAAGGAGTGCACCTTCAATCCTCACTAGTGCAATCCGTTTCTCCGAAACATGTTGACTTGTGACCTCTAAGGACATTTAGCCTTTTCCAAAACCAGGGCCATGAAAACGGAGAACCAGAGGAAAAAAAGACGAGGTACTGTATAATCCGAACCGACACTCCAGTTAGAAATGAACTGGCAAAAGAAAAAGATGAGAAAAAAAAATAATAAAAACATTTTACGTTGAAGGGACAAAGAAAGAAAACAAAAACCATGACAACGAAATCAAAGAATACTGCAAAGAAACGTTCAAAAAAGATATTAGTAGCACTGAAACTGATGAGCCTTTCTTTGATGCTATACCGTATGCTAATAGTGAGGATAGTTATGATTTGTTGTTTCTTCAGTATATTGATAAGAATAAAGATGAGCCATTTCTACTGGATCTGGTCTGTCCCAACCAACACTTCCTACATAGCCTCCCTCCCCTGCAAATAAGACAGCATTAAGTGCTGCTGTTGGAGCTGATTAGGTAAGTATGGAGTAGTGAAGTATGGGGCTCGCAAAATATCTAGGGCAAATATTTAAAATCTATAACGAGGACTTTTCAGTCTCCACTATGGTGAAAACTGTAAAGTATTGGAAGTGACCAGAGTCACCCGACGCTTATCTGAATGGAAGATTACCTTTCCATTCAGATGAGTAAGAACCCATCTTGTGCAGTTGACATGAAACATTTGTAACCTACCTACAATGCTCACACATGCTTTTGAAAACTTTGTTTCAACATATTACCTTTTAATCTATTCAAATAAATATTTAAAAAACTAAAAATTGTTATGTTGCTGCAAATTATTTGTTTCAAACGATGTTATGCCAACCCCGACTCCGGGGTAAGTTGGCACTATTGAGGAGCCTTCGAAACATATTTTTCACAAGTTTCCCAGTGAATTTTAGACGATGTTCCTAGTGGTTTTTTGTAGCCAAGATGTTACCTTATAAGAGGCATAAATCACTTTTACCATAAGTACAATAGAAAAAATTGGAAAAATCGAGAAGTAAAAATTGTACCAACTAGCTCCGGTATCCCCTATTTACATAAAAGATAAGATAACACTAATGTACGAATTGTTGTAAAATACCATTTAGTTATGCACTTTTTTTTTTTCAAAACACTCTCCTGCAAAAGAAAAAAAAAAGCTTTTTGTAGAATTACGTTAATTTTGTACGCATGCGTACATCTCACGCTATGCGACAATTAATTATCTGTTTCGAAAAATGAAAATGTCATTGAAGGGAGAACATATTGTAGTCTGTAGAAGAAATAAAGGCTAAAATGCCCGACTTACTGAAGATTGTGGCGCCAAATGAACTGCAGCACTGCTTTGATCAATAGAAATCTGTGATGAAAGCGGTAGAAGAGGAAAATGTTGAAAGGGATCAAAATGTATTTTTGTAATACTTATAATAAAATCTAATTTTAAAGACTAGTTCGGGTGCCTAATTGTTACACCTTTGTATACATTGAAAAGTATGATTTACACTCCGAAACGCAAATTTTGGCAGTGCTAGTATTCTAACTTAAACAGAGAGGTTACTTTTGTGTTCCTCCCTTGAAGAGATAAAAAATATAAGTCCAAGTCACACAAACTTCAGAAAAATTTTCTGTATATTTTCAATTACCTAATAATCGTCTCAAATTAGTTACTATGTTAAATGTTTCCTAAACCAGTTCTTTTTTTCTTTTTAATCACTATACACTGTTGTGCATCAGAATCCCCTTTTCAAAACCCACCTTCACACATTAGCAAACAGTAGGAAAAATTAATATTAGAACTTTAGAAGAACGTTCATGCAAAAATAGTAAAATTTATATATGAGTCGTGTAATATATTACTCAAAATACTCACATAGTTTAAAATGCACATGAATGATATTTTTATATGCAAGCATGCTTAAGCAGCACTGACTGTATTTATATTAACAAGACCTTACACTTTGAAAAATGATTTTGTTCCGTATAAAAATAATGCTTTTCCCATGTACGTTCCAGATAGATTTTGCATAATTTTATCTGTGGTTAGCATGTCTTCAATAACATCCAGATTTGCTTTCCATGAATAGTTCCCGCCAACTTTCTTCAAAGGAATCATTTCTAAATCGAATTCTCCTCTAGATGAAGGTCTATTTTCCTAAAAGGAAGAATAAATGAATACAGAATTATTGTTTCCTGTATTTTTATACTAAATGAAATAAATTGTACTCATTTTTACTCCCTGTCCTTTTTTTCAATAGAAAGTTTGCTCTTTTTTAAATAGTAAATAAAAAAATATTATTCTTTTAGCAGTAATCCAAGGTTTTAACAAAATTTTTACAAAGACCTACATGAGCTCGAATGTTATCTATTTCATTATTCAAAGTTACAAATCTTGTGATTAGTCAAAATGATACGTGCGAACTACATGTATATTTGGTTCAATATCACACATCTTACATTTACTTTATTCTTTCTGTCCTTTCTCCTTTGTACTGTCAAGTCTCGATAAATTAAAGATATGTAACTCGAATATTATTTTTTCTATAAGTATTCACTGGGCCACATACTCTTGAGAAGGGTTTGAGAACTTCCTACAGCTCAAACTATCAGTTCCTCGATGCTATTAACAGGTCCTTTTAACTTCGAGTTATCGAGCCTCTATCCGCTTCCATAGAAGTGCTCTATGGTTAACTTTTTGATGATAAATTTGGTAACAATTTCATAATGCTTTTTAACTGGTCATTTGTTGCATCCTAGGGGCTTATGCGCAAAAAAAAAAAAAAAAAAAAAAAAAAAAAAAAAAAAAAAAACAGAACTTTAATTTCTGAAAAAAATACCACAGGACTCTATGACCGATAATTTAGATTTCTTGAATGTAGGTTAGTAGTGGGGTGTCGAGGAAATGCCTGGGGATAAACCCTTTTCAAAACTCAGAAAAATTCATTTTTTGAACTTTAACTAATCATATATGTAGTTCTATAGTATAAGTATGTATTTATATCATAAGCGTTCGAGCTCCCCTCCAAAATTGTACTCTATCCGCCATCGAATTTCTTTTTTTTTTTTTTTTTG
Source organism: Uloborus plumipes (assembly GCA_038373865.1). NCBI lineage: Eukaryota > Metazoa > Arthropoda > Arachnida > Araneae > Uloboridae > Uloborus > Uloborus plumipes. The sequence continues at coordinate 19,871 of JAXGGA010008705.1, read as the reverse complement.
GCTGCGCCACTATGGTAATCAAACAAAAACTTCAATAAAGAGTTTTTCTTGAATGCATAGTTGGCAAACAAGATACTCTATTATTTAAAAATAAAATACATTCTTTCACCGCACATGAAGTAATTACTATAAGGTTTAGATCAAAATTTAGTACGTTTATATCTTAGATAAACACGTAAAAAAAGAAACTGAAATTGAATCTGAAATTAGCTTTATAGTGCCTAATGGATTTTGAAACAAAGTTAGACATATTTTCTAAGCATTTGTCCTTTTGATGTTTTACCTATTTATAGTTCTTTTTTAGTTTCTTAAACACAAGTTCACGAATACGGGAATTTCAATAAGTATTACTTCATATTTTATATCAATTGATGTATTATAAGCAATTAATAGAACTGCGTCAAGTGAAAACTGAACTTATAAGCAAAATCCGACAACATTAAGAGTTAATAGAGAAGAACATATTTTACTGTATTTATTTGCTGAATCAAGTGACTAAGAAACTGATAAAACTTAAGTTGAAAAAACCTGTTACACATTTTTCTCCCCAAAATAACTTTAAAGGAAATCTCTAAATAAGTTTAGTTTAAGTGACATTTAAGAATAAGTAAAAGGAAATTGCATAATTTTTCTTGGTTATGTACTTACTGCTGGCAATATATCTTTCATAAACTGTACAATTGTTTTCTTTGCTGTGTTTTCATCTACTCCCTGTGGAATAACTTCAAGTGAGCTTCTTAGAATGTTTATGAGCTGTACTATTAGTCTACTGGAACGAGGCGTAAAATTCTGAGGTGTCATATCTTCCACGATTAACTTTTCAACCTTTTCTGGCTAAAAAGAAGACAAAACATTCTCATATTTTCAAAATACTAAATTTTAAAAGTCAACTTAAGATCACATTTATAGCAAAACAACTCAAGAGGGTCATTCCAAGTGAAATCAACAAGCCTCAAAACTTGACCATCACCAATTTCAAAAAAAATCATAGGGTTGAATACGTCTATAAAGTGATACAAAAAATGATTTTTAAAATTTTTTTCAGCTGTTAGTTTTTTGTGGGGGACCCCCTAGAAAACTCGAAAAATGGCAAAAAATCGAATTTTGGTACACACAAAGATTCAATTTTCTCAGCTTCTATTGCAGCTAAAGTCTTTTGTTATATGTCATTTTAAAGCTTTTATATGATATGTGACTTGACAAGTTTTCGTGATGTTAAAATTTTAAGGTCACCGAAAGCATTATTTGATCTTGAATATCTCAAAAAGTGTATTTTTTAAAAATCTGAAAAAAATATATATATTACTTCCCAATGTAGTGTATATGTGGTAAAAATTTCAGAATGGGACAGCAATGGGATCTGGATGAAAAGGGACATAGACTTTTTACACTATTACCACTTTATTGCAAAGCCATGACTCCTGGAGATATATAATACAGAAATATCGCAAACTGTGAAATGCTAGTTATCAGTGACGGTTGTTATAAGTGACGGCATTTCACAGTTTGCAATATTTCTGTATTATATATCTCCAGGAGCCATGGCTTTGCAATAAAGTGGTAATAGTGTAAAAAGTCTATGTCCCTTTTCATCCAGATCCCATTGCTGTCCCATTCTGAAATTTTTACCACATTTACACTACATTGGGAAGTAATATATATATTTTTTTCAGATTTTTAAAAAATACACTTTTTGAGATATTCAAGATCAAATAATGCTTTCGGTGACCTTAAAATTTTAACATCACGAAAACTTGTCAAGTCACATATCATATAAAAGCTTTAAAATGACATATAACAAAAGACTTTAGCTGCAATAGAAGCTGAGAAAATTGAATCTTTGTGTGTACCAAAATTCGATTTTTTGCCATTTTTCGAGTTTTTTAGGGGGTCCCCCACAAAAAACTAACAGCTGAAAAAATTTTAAAAATCATTTTTTGTATCACTTTATAGACGTATTCGACCCTAGGATTTTTTTTTTTTTTTTTTTTTTTTTGAAATTGGTGATGGTCAAGTTTTGAGGCTTGTTGATTTCACTTGGAATGACCCAATATCCTGAAGAGTGACACTATGCATGGAACTTGACCGTTGAATGATATCATACTTCAAATATCTATTTTTAATACTTTATTCTATTATTAATTTTATATCTATTTTTAAAACTAATTTATGGCTGAATGTATACTTTGAGAATTCTTTCAACTCTGCATTACATTTTTATGTGCCTTATTTCCCTATTCAGGTCATTTACTAAAGGGCTGTTTCTTCAATCAATGTCTATTTTTAATTATCCAATAAGTATAATTGTTCCTGAGCAATTGTCAAGCAGTCTACATTAGGTACCCATTTGTTTGCTTTCTTAACTTCTATAAAGTATTTTGTCTCCAGCTTGGTTACCACCTATTCCATACTAATGAGTTCTAATATAAACGACACTACAGTCTCTGGATGGCATGATTGAGCTGGCAGTACATATAGTTCTGCCAAACTTACTGCTTAGTAGCTGAATACTTTATTTTTTCCAAATGAAAAGTTTTCAAAGGGAGTTTTATAATAGGGCATGGTAAAATCATGCATGAAGAGATGCACCACTCTTACAAGGAACGACACCCATGTGTAACCACGAAAGTTCTTCTGTTCCCCAGACATTACTATTGTAATTCTGAAGGTTTGAAAAACGATCTAGGGTGCATTTTCAGGGAAAAATATTGAATTTCGGTGACTCTTTGAGCAACATTTCCAAAATGGGATTCAATAGAGGAAAAACTACTGAGCGAAAGGCTATTGGTTTCGAAAAAGAAAATGTATGATGCAAGCTTTTCAAATCTGTTTCGTGTTGTCAATAGTTAATTCCAACTCAAAAGATTTATTATCCAAACAAGAGAAATTTATTTTATTTTAAGAAGGAAAATTCGTAAGAAAATATGCTCAATACTTACTTTCTTTAGAGCTAGAGTTAAGGCCGTTCGTCCTCCCATACTGTGTCCAATTAGAATGGCCCTAGAAATGCATTGCTGATCCATGAATTCATCTAGATCGTCCGCTAAAACATCAAAATCAAATCGATCATCCCAAGGACTGTCACCATGATTTCTTGCATCAATAGCATAAACCTAGAAGGAATGAAATGAATGAAACTGCGTTGTTCAAAGCAAGAAAAATTGAAATAATAATAATAATTATTATAAATTAATAATAAAAACTAGCTGGTCCGTGCGGAGCATTCGTGTTCGATGGAAAGAATTCAAAACCCCGATTTTTTTAAAGTAATCTTATGAATAACCAGAAATTTTTCTTATTTAATTTTACGACATAGATCATAATTTATGAGTCAGGGATAATTCTACTGATATGCGGTCACTAAAGTAACAAAAAAAAAAAGTTTTATTTGTTTTGGATATATATATGTATAAGAAGATTTTAATAAGAGTCAAAAAACTCACCTTTCTACCTGTATTATTTGCGAGCTTCGAAGCCACGTATTTCCATGTTTTCCGAGAGTCCAGCATTCCGTGTAGAAGAAGCACTGGAGAGAGATTGTAATCTTTGCCACCAAAAGGTGATACTGTTTCAAAAGCAAGTTTCATGGTTTTGGAGAGTCTTGGAATTATTTTCATAGATTAAAATGCTAGAAAAAAAAATTCACTTTGAGAAACAATGATGTGTATATATATATATATATATATATATATATATATATATATATATATATATATATATATATATATATATATATATATATATATATATATATATATTATATATATATATATATATATATATATATATATATATATATATATATATATATATATATATATATATATATATATATATATATATATATATATATATATATATATATATATATATATATATATATATATATATATATATATATATGTGTGTGTACGCTGTTGACTAAGAAGTTTAGTTTTTGTGTCACAAAAAATTTCTAACCACAATAGCTTTGCAACAAATACAAAAAATTCAAAAAAAGTAAAGCAATTTAATACATTTAAGTAAAAATTTTACTTATTGCGATACACGATAATGCATGATAATGTAAAAAGGGGAAAAAGTAGAAAATAAAATAAAACTACAAGCAAAAGCCAAACAACTTCTTAATGGAATCGAGAGACGACGCTCATAACGATTATGAGTCTGGAATACCGAAAACTTGAACCGAATATTTAACAAGCGTTGGGAGTGTTCTCCTGTACTGGTGATTGAATGGTCAAGTGTTCATCAACTGGGGGGGGAGGTGGCTGTTTTCAGGGACAGTTTAAAAATTATGAAACAACAACTAAAAAAATGAAACTAGAAGGAATATGTAAGTGAACATCAGTCACAACTTTTAATAGAGTATGAACACAAAAATTAAGTGGAAGTACAGGATTAGAAAAAAAATCAAGATGAGAAAAATTTGGTAACTCCCAGCCTCTTTTTTTCTTTTCTTTCTTTTTTTTTCCAAATTTTTTTCTCGTTTTAAGAGTTTTGTAAACTACTTATTTTTTTCTTTCGTCATTTTTTTTATGTTTTGTGATTTTTGTTTCTCTTTCCGCTGAGTTTTTGAATTTACGTATGCAGTAGAGTCTTAAGAATGAGAGATAATTGGAGATAATGCCAAATTAGATTACTGAACAATCGGGTTGTCCAGAAAATTCCTATTGATTAAAATTATACGCAAGTCGGACGATATAAGGATGTGCAAATTTTAATTTTCTTGTACATAGAAGAGGAACTGTAACCATCACGAAAATTTACCGTTTCAATTTGTTTGGGTTTGTCCTAAAACCTCCCAAAATAATCTCCTACAAGTTTACTGGTGCAGCTTATGGCTTGAAATCCTCCCCTTTGAGGATACATCCGACGGTATCTTTCTTTAAATTAAATTTCGGCATTTTTTTTCCAGAATTGTGACTTTCCTATGATGAAGGTTCTCTTTTTTTCATTGTCTTATGTCATAATAATTGCAGGATAATAATTTCTTTTACTTTTAAGCAGAAATAGAAATATCTGCCTTTTTATCAGAGAATAACAACAATCTAAAATTTTTAAAAACGGAAATTCAATTAGAAGAACAACTTTGTTTCTTTAACTTTTTCAATTAAATAGATCAATTTATTTTAAGTCATTAAAAACAACTACGTGTTTCCCCTGGGAGAAATAACGAAGTATGTGATATAAAATATCGCTACGAATACGCTAGATCGCCAAACATTGCGTTATTTGGCGACTTATTTTAGTAACTGACTGACTGAACATCTCTCATTACAAACCGCGAGCAGCGTCCTTTCGCCGTGGGCGGTTGCGGAGGAACGATAGCGAGAAACGGAGCAAATTTCTCGTAAAAACTAATTTATCCCCGCTGTGAATTAGCAAATACAAGCAAACATCTTCGCAGTTTGCGTTTTCACTTTGAAATAAAATTCAAAATAAAGTGCATTTTGGAAAAAGAAAACGGACTTACTTTACTGCATGAACTGGTGAAATCTAGTTGATAGAAGGAAGTCATGGGGGAAAAAAACAACACGCTGTGTTGATATGAGCTGAGGTAACCTGGAGGATTTTAGTCGCCAATCAAGTTATGATATCGAGCTCATTTGGCGATTGTTTCGTTTTTCTTTTTTCGTTTTACTTTCTGAGAACCAGTTTTTTAAGTCCTTCTGTTTCGAACCAGTCTTTAATGCCTCAGAAAAACATTAACACAAAAAATGTGCAGAAAAAATATAACTTGATGATGCATTTCCGTCGTTCGAAAAACCTACAAAATTGCCGAAAAATTATATCTAATTACTGCAACAACAACAAACTAAAATTCTATCTAATTCCTTATTAGTTTTACCGGCACAAATTCGTTTTTCGTTTGGGACACAATTGTTACCGCAAAATGTTTTTTAATGTAAAAAAAATGTTGTATTGCACGCCGACAATGAAACTGGCACAAATAAAAAAAAACAGCATTGTCAAAAAATCGATGAACAATATTAATAACAATAATAAATAAATGAAAAAATAAACTTTGTTTTAATTTGAAATAAATAAATGAGCAAAAACTCCCTGTGTACGGACCCGTCAATTGGGGGGAGGGGGCTCAACCCCCCCCCCCCCCCCCGTATTTGGAAAATCGATGCATTTACTTTCTGGTTTTAATTAAATATCGAAATAAAAGCAACAGGTTCTTTTAATTAGGGTTGGTTTGGGTAAGTGGGCCACCCCCCTTAAAGCTGAAATGCGCGTATAGTTTTTATACTTTTTTGTACTGATCATGTCAAATTCAATCACAGTGATTGCTTTTGCATACATTTGGGTTTCATGAAAAAAAAAAAATTCGATCATATAAGTTATGTCAAAAAAATTCCCAAAAATTTTTTTTTCCGAGTTTAAACAACATTTTTCAAAGAAGTGTGTCAATGTTAGTTTTTTTTATTTTTTCCATGTTCATCAACTTTTCTTGTAGGGTTTAACCTAAAGTACACATTGCAATAAGAAGTTTTATGCAAAGCATTATTAATATGTGTTTAAGAAGAGGGGGCCCACTTACCCCGTAGTTTTTCTCTATTAGGGTAAGTGGGCCCCCTCACTATGGTGTAAGTGGGTCCCCTCATCATAATGATTATTTCAAAATGAAAAGCAGTTTTGATAAAGCAATTTCTACGATGAAATGAAAGATAATTATGGAGACCTAGAAGAAATTGATGGTTCAGCTACAAAAACTGCAAAAGCTGGTAACTATGTATTTGTGAAACTTGTATCAAAGAAAACCATAAAGTATTATGAAGGCCTAATTTTAAAATATGATACAAATGAAAAAAAATACTCCAAAATTTGATAGAAAAATAGAAATAGCTACATTTTTTATTGGTTTGATGTAGGTGATGTTAGAATTATAACTGAGGATGAAATGATAATGGACGTTGCTATTAAGTGTTTTCATTTTTTTCCAACCTATGTATTTTTTCTTATTTGACCAAAATTGATCTTAATCGACTCTATTATGCTTGTTCAACACTAATTTATATGTAAAAGCAAAAAGTATGCCTAACGACTTTTAATGAATTTCACAGACACAATTGTTTTGTATTCCGCTTTATAATTTTCTGTCATACACATTTGGGTGGAAAAGCGTTGAAAAAATTAAACTCGAGTAATGTGACTATTCTGCATATTTTTTGGTTTAAAAATGTTAGAAGTTTCTTATTTATAACAATTTTTTTGTTAGGAATGCAGTTTTTTAGTTTCGGCAATACTTTGAAGTTGGTATTAGAGTATTTTATTTTCAGTGAAGCAAATAGTGAAACTTTCAACATTGATAAGTTTCAATTTTTTCCATTAGATAAATGTGACAAAGGAAGATTGTTGTTTATTATACTTTAAATTAATATTGTGAATTGATGAAACAAGTGTTTTCAATTTAATTAAGTGATTTATGTCAATTTCAAAAAGGCATTGTTCTATGTAACGTAAGTTACCAAAAACATGTTAAAGTTTTTACAGTAAATAAAGAAAGGGCAATACAATGTTAACTATGTTATATTTTCTATCTTATAGATGTGTACTAAGCAAATAACAGTACTTTTCTTTTGAATATTGTTTATTTAATTTTTTGTGCTACAATCAAAACGTGTAACGTAAGTTACCCACATATGCAGATAACGTAAGTTACCTTAGTAGAACTTCAATACTTGTGTTTCGAAATAAAGTAAATTGTAAATAAAACCTATGTGGTTAATAGAAGTAATTTATTCAATAATTCTTTTAATTGTACTGTATTTACTTAATTTAGATTACTCATATTTCTTAAAATGTCTGTTTGTTAATAAGATTACAATACACCTTTATTATAAATTACATGCTTCTTTTTGGCTGTTAAGATATTAATTCTCTTTAAACAATATCACTGCATTCAGAATATTTAGGAGGTAATGTACTATGAATTATTCAAAAATGACTTCTGTTATGATTTAAAGTTATCAAATATGTTTTGGAAAAAACAAATATAAAAATAGTTTATCTCTTTCAATTGAAATATATTTTGTTCTGCATTAAAATGCCACTGAACTCTGCAGAAAAGATGCGCTGTAGAAGGGGTATGAGAAAAGTCATGTGGATATTACAGATTCATAAATAAAAGTCACTCTTGATAGTATTGAAATATGTTAGAAAAAGCAAAATGTATCAAAAATATTTTCTGAAAATCCGCACATTGACACTGACCATTTAAGAACCAGAAATGAACAAAATGTAGGGTTTCGTTTGGTTAGTATTTTAAGGAATAAGAAGAAAAAAAAGAGATAAAAGCTGGTGACTGGTGTGGTGAAGTACGAAAATACATTGTATCCTTTGAGTTGTGACGATTATTGAAGAAAACGAGTTAAACTAGAAATGGCCAGAAACGACAGAGGAAATCTATATATATAAAAGAAAGTCGTGTTAGTTACACTACTTATAACTCAAGAACGGCTGTACCGATATGGCTAAAAATTGGTGGGTAGGTATCTTAGAGCCAGGAGACGGACATAGGCTATAATTTATGTGTGTCAGTTACGTAAATAGAAAAACTGTCTTATTGACTAAACCTTTTTACTAAGCCTTTTTTGACACCTCCATGGCTGAGCGACATAAAGCACACGTTCTGGCAGCTACCGGTGCGCAGTAAACAGGTTGTAAGCTAGCGGTGCGTTGAGTGTTATTTGACTTTTTTGTGAAGTAAATTACAAACAAACGCGTTACTTCCCTTGAAATTTATATGTGATAAGCTGTCAGAAACGATTGTCACTTAAGAGTTTTTACGCTTCTGAGCCTGAGAGGTAGAGAGCGCTTGATGGGATAGCTCCTGCACTGCAGTTAAAGAGGTTGTTCTTCTCACTACTATTCTATCTTCTATATATTCTATATCTTATATCTTCTATCTATATATATAAAAGAAAGTCGTGTTAGTTACACTATTTATAACTCAAGAACAGCTGTACCGATATAACTAAAAATTGGTGGGTAGGTAGCTTAGAGCCAGGAGACGGACATAGGCTATAATTTATGTGTGTCAGTTACATAAGTAGAAAAACTGTCTTACTGACTAAGCCTTTTTACTAAGCCTTTTTTGACACCTCCATGGCTGAGCGACATGAAGCACACGTTCTGGCAGCTTCCTGTGCGCAGCAAACAGGTTGTAAGTTAGCGGTGCGTTGAGTGTTTTTTGACTTTTTTGTGAAGTAAATTATGAACAAACGCGTTATTTCCTTTAAAATTATATGTGATAAGCTGTCAGAAACGATTGTCACTTAAGAGTTTTTACGCCTATGAGGCTGAGAGGTAGAAAGCGCTTGGTGGGATAGCTACTGCACTGCAGTTAAAGAGGTTGTTCTTCTCACTTTTATTCTATCTTCTATATATATAAAAGAAAGTCGTGTTAGTTACACTATTTATAACTCAAGAACAGCTGTACCGATATAACTAAAAATTGGTGGGTAGGTAGCTTAGAGCCAGGAGACGGACATAGGCTATAATTTATGTGTGTCAGTTACATAAATAGAAAAACTGTCTTATTGACCAAGCCTTTTTACTAAGCCTTTTTTGACACCTCCATGGCTGAGCGACATAAAGCACACGTTCTGGCAGGTTCCGGAACGCAGTAAACAGGTTGTAAGTCAGCGGTGCGTTGAGTATTATTTGACTTTTTCGTGAAATAAATTATAAACAAACGCGTTACTTCCCTTGAAATTTATATGTGATAAGCTGTCAGAAACGATTGCTCATTCCTAGGATCCCGATGATCCCAACCGATATGCCATTTGAATTTAAAAGACTTCAATTTCCGATCCGTCTTGCAGCATTTGTCATGACCTTTAACAAATCACAAGGCCAATCCTTAAAAGTTTGTGGTTTGAATCTAGAACATCACTGTTTTTCCCATAGTCAATTATATGTGGCATGTTTAGGGGTCGGAAGACCATCTGCGTTGTTTCTTTTTGCGTCTGATAATAAAACAAAAAATGTTGTGCATCACAAGGTACTTAAGTGAAGAGCAACCTATGTACTAAAATACAGAAACAATAATGAATGATTAATGTAGGTACTTAATTTTTTTTGTATTTTCTAATAATAAAAAACTTAATAAATTCAAAAATTTTCTTATTTATTGCCTTTAAGGCGGAACAGAGTTCGCCGGGTCAGCTAGTTTATTATAAGAGAAGACATGATTCGAAAATAGAAAAGTTTCCTGAACTTGTTAATACCAGCGGCTAGTATGCATTTAAAAGTCTTATGTTTTGTAATATTTTTGATTGCTCATTGAGTTTGGCATTAAATTTCTGTAAATTTAACTCATGATTGTTAATTTTCAGTATTTTGATCTAAACTAAGCTGTAATTTTCATTCATTAATTTTTGTAATAAAGGTATGCTTGTAAGTGAATTTTGTAACGTAAGTTACTTTAACGTAAGTTACCCAGTTAAAAATTCCCATAAAATTCAATTTTTAAAATAAAATTTTAAATTTATGAAAATTAATTCCTAAATATTATAAGAAACTGATAAATTATACTTCAAACAAGAAAACAGCTGTAATAGAGCAGAAATTTGCCTTAGAACCAATTTTCATATTATGCCGTTCCCTTTTTGTGTAACGTAAGTTACTGCCTTATTTTTGACTGCTAAATTTTGTAAAATTTAAGTGCATCGAATATTTTTGCATTTTAATTTTGCTTTTGACTGTCATTTTCACTGAATGCTTTTGTACAAGGTTTTTATAACAATATTTGTCTGTACTAAGGAGCTAACTGCATAAGAGTTGGTCAAAATGTAACGTAAGTTACCGTGGAATTGCCCATTTGAATGTAAGTAGATATCTCGTTAATGGATACATTTATAAAAAAGTATTTCCTACTAAAATGTTACATACTTTATCAGGTAGGATATTCAAAGCCCTTTTTTAGATATTCTCACTTTAAATATAAATAAAGGGGGGGCACTTACCCCTTCCTAGGGGGTAAGTGGGCCACCCACGCCATTTTGTAAAAAATAAGATACTTAAAAATATTTAAAGCATTTTTTCAGGAAATAATGTTGAAATTGTGTTTATTAATAATGTCCAAGATAAAGTAAGTCAAAAAATTTAAGCTGTTTTGCTTTAAAACTTTTGTATGAGGCTTTAAAAACGAACTGTTCTAAAAAGGGGCCCACTTACCCTAGCCAACCCAATAAAAAGAAACATTTTGGTATCCCAACTTCTTTTTTAGCCGATGAATATTTTATTAATCCATAAAGAGAAATAAATAAAAGTAATATGTATTTAAAAACGAGACAACTAATTTGATTTTTTTTTTTTTTTTGGTTTTTATTGTGAAATTCTACAGTACAACAAAAAGGAACAAAAATATCTGGAATATTTACACTATAGTAGGTCATATTCTTGAGAAATTGCAGTATTTCTGTAAATGTTGTATTATTCTGATTAATCATATGCGTGGGAAGAACATTAAAATTGAGGGTAATACACATTGCCCAAGTGTCAAGTGTTTCAGGATATAGTACGGGGCTGTTAGTCTCCAAAACATGAGAGTTTCACGTAGCCTCCACGAAAAATTTCGTCAGTTTAAATGCAAAATTTTTTTTTAGCTTTCTCAGACATAAAGTTCGTAAATAATAAAAAGCAAAAATGTCTCATTTAGCATTGTCTTTCATTAACTTCTTTTAAGTAAAGGTACCGAAACAATCTTGATCAACCCAGTGCACACTCCTATGCTGAATATTTTTAATAATGTCACACAAATCTATATCATGTAAAAAATAGTTCACACATATTGTCATATCCTTGTGGTTAGTACTTAGATTTATTCTGAGTGCGCTCCTGGATGAAATTCACAACTTCATTCACAAAAACTTCTGGTTGCTCATGGTGAATAAAATGAGTAGCTCCTTCCACTTTTCGTAAAATGGCTTTTGGGAACAACTGCGGAATCCTTTTGTCTTTGTATCTGTAAAAAAGTGAGTAAAAATGATAGAAATATGTCATGCACTAAATATTACGCCTCGCCCCCCTCTTTTTTCTATTACAGCGTAATAAAAGTTGATACAGAAATTTTCTTAAGCTTAAAAATATCAATAGTTGCAAAACTAAAACAAAACACGACACATGTAACATTTTCAAGAACACAGCATATTAAAAACGTACTAAATAAAATATGATCAGTTTGAAATCATTTTTTTGTATCAATGTTGTCCTTTCATTTGTAAAATTTCGTTTGATTCTGACAACTTCTTCCTTGCGCAACTATTTTAATTTTTGCTACATTGTATTAAGGTGAGTTATTAATTTAAAAAGTATTGAGATGAAAGAAAAATTGTATTCTTACATTTTGAAGAAGGAGGAACCTCCATAAAGAAATAGTGTATCACCTTCATATACACCATTTAGTTCATGTTCTATTTTGGTCGTTGATATCATATCAAGGCATCCTTCGAAGTCTGCTTCCCATTGAAACGAATCTCCCCTTTTAGTCAGCGGCATCATATCATTAGGATAGTTTTCTTCTTTAGTTTTATCAGCAAGTTCCTGTAAAGAATGTCCAACAGAGCCCAATATATGCATAGTGCTTTATGATTTTTTAGCTAAGAAAACATTGCTTTGTACTATGTTCTACTTTTTTTAATTGTGAAAAACTTGATATTAAGCAGCAAGTGACAGTTCTGATGCCAGGACTGAGAATGGACTACATACAATGTACCGACAGCACTTTCATAACATTCAGAGATTGCAATTTTGTCCTTGTTATGTGCTCATCAGTCTGGAATAGTTAATAACCGAACAGGAGCTAATGCCGCCTCAATTGGTGTATGTTGCATGTAACCCACACCAAGGTTTGTCGTTTATCGTAAATCCATCATACGTCTAACATTTTACTTTCATGTAAAATTTAAACCGTGTTTTTAAGTTTTAGGAATGCCATAACAACGATTAAATACAAAATAGTAACCAGTATTTATAATCAGCTAAGTCAGTATTCATTTGTGAAACGTCGGACAAATAGCACAGAAGGTAAAGCTAAATACTATACAAGTATCTAAATTAATATTCATTTGTACTTGGTTAAAACATTAACATTCAAAATCATCTACAAACGGATTTAAAATTATTCACTAGCTGACAACTTCATAATACTGAAATTTTCTTAATATATACTTTGCAATTAGTTTTGAAAAAGAGTCATTTCTAACATGATAAAAGCATTTTATATGAACTTATCAAGTGTTCCTTATTCACATAAGAAAGGTCTCAAGTCGATTTTTCTAGTACTTATCTGGTATTTTAATCTTACTCTCCGTAATTTGACACACGAGTACAAAACAGAGCAATAGAATGCTTTTATGTTAGATTAAGCCGGAATAAAAGAAGCTTTGAATTACTGCTTCTTTCTCTTAAGTAAAACCTCCCCCAAATTTTTGTATGCGTCATACCTGCTGTGATTTGTTTTTAAATAGTGCAGGAAACCTGGAAGTAAAAACTTGCAAAAGAAAGTGTATGACAGTTCTTCTAATGTAAAGTCTAAAAACACACAGAAAGCAACTGAGAGAGAAAAATACTCCTCCTCAGGGGCAATCGCCCACTTTTCAAATGGAATTTATGCCGAGGGCTTTCACTGTAAAAAAAATACTGTAATGTTACCATTTTTAATGGGTGTAAAGGTGCACAACTTCTGGGGTAAGCTATATTTAGTTTTTAAGAAAACTCTAGTTGTCAGAGGAAATTTTAACGCAGTCTGTGTAAAGTTCCTCCAATCGAAAAATGACTGGGGCAAAGGGCATGTGTTACGACAAACATCGGCGCAGAGCTCTTGAGGTCTTGTGAACGCAAGTAAGATGTGCATGCCATAACCGGCGTGTCAAACGTGCTTGTTTTGCACGGTACGCGGCAAGTTCGCAGTTTGGGATTCGATCCTATCGTGTGTCATTAAAATACCTTACGAATTTGTGTAGAACTGATTGGTAGTGGAAAGCAAAAACCTGACAAACATTATATAAACGAATAATTGAAAGTAATCGTCCAGTCTGAAGAACGCCCCCCCCCCCTTTTTTTTTTCTCTTTGGGCAGAGAATTCTCTTGTAACCTTAGACGCGAAAATTGGTGAAACATTACCTTTTTACAAGTTTTTTTAGTGTTGCGAGTATGGACAGTATATGATGGTATACAATATTTTATTGATTAATATTGCATTTTTCTTCATATGTGCTACAAGAAACTTACAAAATAAAATTTAGAAACTATTCTCACAGTGGCAGTAAACGTACCTACTCGTTGTAAATACTTGATTAAGTTATGAAGCAAAAATATGGCCCGCTGCTGCTTGTCAGGTTGTTAAGATATTATATGGCCTATTTGGGACCCCGAACTGTACATTCGATAAAAAAATAAACACTTACCAAAGGACATATGTCGTATAGGAATTTTCTTACGCACTCTTTGGCTGTTGTTAAATGAGCACCTTCTGGAATAACATTCAATGCTTCTCTTGCTATATTCATCCCCTGAGCAATAACGCCATCTGGTGCGGGCTTAAATTTTTTCGTGTAAGAATCTTCCAAAATTAGCATTTCAATTTTGTGTGGCTAAATAAATTTTAAAAATCAGTTAGTTAGTTTAAGTTTAAAGAAAAGTACTTGGAAGCAAATTACGTAACATTTCAAATATTATTATTATTATTATTATTATTATTATTATTATTATTATTATCATTATTATTATTATTATTATTATTATTATTATCATTATTATTATTATTATTATTATTATTATTATTATTATTATTATCATTATTATTATTATTATTATTATTATTATTATTATTATTATTATTATTATTATTATTATCATTATTATTATTATTATTATTATTATTATTATCATTATTAGGGGAAATGCACCAAAATGGACGCTCAATTAATTTTCTTCCTACAACTTCGTTAATATTTTCAGAAAGTAGTAGTAAACCAGTCATCAGCCATTCTTTATTCAGTTGTACAAGAATCTCATAGTCTTAACTTTTATACAGAGCACTTAGTAAATAGTACTTTTGAATTTAGTGAAAAGATGTTTTTTAACACTGCTCCTAATTCGGATCACCTCAATACTGTTAGCGTTTATCGTCGGGCGATTCCAGTTAAATGCTACTTGAAAGTAAGAGTAACGAAAGTTGCTATAATTGAAATTTGGTGAAACATGTCTTTTGTGTGAGCATCGTTTTTTTCAATCAGAAATTAATTTCGACCACCAAACTTCCTGATAACAAAAGCAGTGGGGAAGTCTTAATTTTTCGATTCCATACTACTGCCCCCTCTCCTATTTCATATAAATTTATTACTATTTTACTCCTTGCTAAGCGCCATCACTGCTGAAGAGGAAGGAGAACTTTAATCAATATTAAAATGAATATTTTTAAAACACTATATGTGCGCATAAAAAAGAAAAAGATTGAAGAGCCGTTTTTTTTTAAGAATCAGGCAGTCAAAAAACTTGACATTTTTGATTTTGCTGAAAATTTCAGAATATGGTCTTTATTTAAAAATATTAAACCCATGTTTGTTTATTTTTGCAAAAAAAAAATTTTTCTTTCCGTTTTGGGAGGTCAAAGTTGGATTTAGCTCTTTTTTTCAAACATGCCAATTTAGATAAATCAATACTTTTTGCTTTATGAGTGAACCGTGGAACTGACAGTTATTTTGTGTTCTACTATATCCCCACTAACTGTAAGTACAAATATTTGTGGACGACTCTTGGCGCAAAGGTCAGAGGTCACTCAAAGTTGTAGGTAAAATAGTTTTTTAATGCAACTTTGACCGACCAAATCTTTTTGTGGCAGCAGTATACCACTGTAGTGCAAATATCAGTAAATACCCACTAAAGAGTAGTATACAAAAACATAAAGATACGTGTGGTTGATC
Source organism: Uloborus plumipes (assembly GCA_038373865.1). NCBI lineage: Eukaryota > Metazoa > Arthropoda > Arachnida > Araneae > Uloboridae > Uloborus > Uloborus plumipes. The sequence continues at coordinate 3,933 of JAXGGA010008705.1, read as the reverse complement.
TTTAGCACATTGAAATATTTGACACTAAAATTGCAGAAATCGCAAAATTACATAACTTTGAGGGTCATTAACTTCTTGCACCATGAGTGACCAGATATAAAACTAGCTGGAGTAGAAGCCTTTCTTGTCCCAGAAACACAATCAGTTAACAAAGCTATGACTACTCTTTCAGTTTTTGCATAAGTTGGCTTTAAACTTTGCAAAATGAGTGTTTTTCGGCGTTAGAGAAAAAAGGCCAATTACCTGTTTTAAACTATATATTGCTATTATTTGTAGCACTATTATATCACAATATCCTAACTAGCTGAAATGGCATCTAAAGATGGTTATACAGTTGAAACCAAATTGAAAATGAATTCCCGAAAATACTCAGTATACGCCAAAAACTAAATATTTTTATTTGTCTCGGCGACGTTTTCTGCTACAACTCCTTATTCCGTTCGGCTCCAACATGGTAAGCAATTTATGTACTTATTGTCGTTCTAGTTGCTGTAAAACAAGAAAGCAATGTATTTTAAGTCTGATGTATCAAGTTTATAATGCTAAAAGGACATTTTGAAATGGATAATAGACCTAACATAAAAAAACTTACTTGTTCAGCTGTGCCCTCTAGCTCGATGTCGTGAATGTCATCAAAAATTTCCAGGCCTGCACTGGGGGGTTTTAATGTACCAAGATTTTTAAGAAGTGACATTCTGCTTACGAGGCTTTTGATTTGTAAAGAAGTCATACATTCAGTAGGTTGAAGTATTTTTTTCCCCATTATGATCTATTTGTTTTCTTATTTCTTTGGATGTGTTTTCTGGTGATTTGATTTTATACCAGTTTCTTCTCCTTTTATGAAAATATTACAAACATACATCTTTTTTTATATATAAGAGAAACGTGTCTTTTTCTGTCGAGAAGAGCCCAACCTCTTTGAAACACATTGCTTTCCTGTTTTACAGCAAGTAGAACGACAATCTCTACTAATAATAAAGCTGAAGGTGGGTCTGTCTGTCTGTCTGCCTGTTACGCGCGTAGCGCCAAAACCGTTCGGTCGATTTTCATGCCACTTGGCACAAAATTAGTTTGTAGCATGTAGTTTTGCACCTCGAAGCGATTTTTCGAAAATTCCATTTCGTTCTTTTTCTATTCGAATTCTTAGCGGAAATTCGATAAAATAGGGAAGAAATATTTCATACACATTTTCAAGTCTTATGTCATTCGAAAGCTTGAAATTTTCTGCACAAAATGACATTTTTTCGAAGTTTATACGATCATCAGGAGAGCTGTAACAGTTGTTTTAAGAATCCCGGAATTCAAGGCTTACCTTCAGTAAAGCAAGCCAAACGATTCTAAATGTAATAGCTCGAGGATAAAATTTGTTTGAAAAGAGAGATGAAATGAATTATTTTATCAACGGAAATCAACTTTTCATGTTGTTACCATGGTTACGTGTTCATACTTATTTTTGTTTCGTTCTTTTTCCAGCGTTGCCAGACGTAGTATTTTTGATACTACGGTTGTATTTTTCGGCCCAAATAAGGAGCGTAGTATTTTTCTGGCAACCCTGTTTCCAATATACTTTAATGACTTAATTAAAAGATTTGGCGGTTTTTTTTTTTTTCATTTGCATAGATTTCGCATTTTAGCAATATTGATTTTGGCAACGTTTGGAAACAGTAGTATTTTGTAGTATTTTTTAGAGGAGGCGTAGTATTTTTCTGTTTCAATTCTCTGGCGTCCCTGTCTTTTTCCCGGTGAAAATGTGCTTTGGGACCCTACTTGGCGCGTTTTCAAAAAGTCACCAAATGGCGCGTTTTTGCGTGTCTCGTGGAATTGAAAGCTCCGAGAGAAACTACGCAAAACAGTCAGGGTTACCACGCTTGGCACGCCTATCGCCCATTTAGCGAGAAAAGGGTGCCTAAAGCACAGATTAACAATTGCGAAATTGCGTCGTTCTTTTTAAAGTGTTTCATTTCGGAAAATGTATTGTTTTGTTTTTTAAGCTAGGAAAGAAAACTTTCTTCTTCTTTTAAACTTTGGTAAGATTTCTGTTAGTTTCTGTGATCAACCAAATTGTTCTTATTTTCTCTTTTGGCTTATTTTTGTGCATCTGCACTTGGGGTTGCATTCGAATGTTCCAAGGGGGTGTTTTACCCCTTTTGTGGAGTAAATCAGTGTTCATTTCAATGCAGACAAAAGTGATATGAATTGGCACGACCACTTGGCGTTATATCGCCAAGCTTTTGGTCGTCAAGTATTTGCCGCCATTTTGGCGACATATCACCAAGTTGGCGAAAAAAATTGTTTTTTATTTGGACTCAATTTGGCGCTATTCCTATTTTGCGAAAAATCCACTGAATGATGTTAAAATCGGCGATATTTAGGGGATTAATCATTGTAAAACATTTTTTTTTTTTTTTTTTTGCATTGTGCAATGACTCTACCACCGCAACACATTGTTTCGTGGCAAACTAGGGATATAAATGTTTGAACTGTTATCTTGCTCACTCCAAGCACTATTTTAGCACTTAAGGCATCTACTAAGAAATTTACACGTAAAAATAAGTAGCGTGGGGTCCATACCAGATTTTTACATCATACTTTGAAGGAATTATAGTTGAATTACAACTAAAATAGAGCATTTTTTCTGCGATATCAATTATTTTACAAATGAACTTTTAATTTTATACCACAGGCAAAGCCGTGCGGGTACCGCTAGTAAGTACATAAATTGCTTACCAAAGCCGAACGGAATAAGGAGATTGTAGCAGAAAACGTCACCGAGAAAAATAAAAATATTTAGTTTTTGGCATATACTGAGTATTTTCGGGAATTCATTTTCAATTTGGTTTCAACTGTATAACTATCTTTAGATGACATTTCAGCTAGTTAGGATATTGTGATATAATAGTGCTACAAATAATAGCAATATACAGGGTGTTCCAAGTCAAACTTCATGACCTCTGTTTCCTAAACCGTTCGTCCTAGATGCATACTTCCAATTGCAAATTTGCTCGAAATGAGGTAGAGAGTTAAAAAATTGAAAGTTTGAAGCGAAAAAATAATTCAGTCAAAAAATACGAAATGTAACTTTTTATAGAGACTCCGGGTCCCCAAATTTATATTTAGGGAAAGAATCTCCATTGAAAAATAATACTAAAAAAAAAAAAAAAAAAAAAAAAAAAAAAAAAAAAAAAAAAAAAAAAAACATTTGTATGATTAAAATTCACGGAGATATTCGAGTTTTAAATGCACAGCCCGTAAACAAATTGACAAAAGAAAATTTTCGCCCTGCCAGTGGAATAACGAGCTTTTAGATTAGGTACGATAATGAAATTTTTTTCGTCCATGTCAGAAAACATTCGCTTCTCATTGTATTCAAAAATAAATACAGATGCTACAAGACTACAAAACATAACAAGACAAAATAAATTATTATACAATTTTATACAAAGATATTAAACACACGAAATATGTAAAATCTAAGAAATAATATACAAAATTAAACGCAGAAATTTTACATTGCTTTCTTGTAAATCAAAATAAAAATAAAAACAAAATTTACGAAAACAATGTGTTAGAAATGAATATCATTTGTTTTAATCGATTATAATAGCTGCTCAAAATGTTTTCCTTCTGCTAAAATACATAGTTGAATACATGATAAGAATTCTGATTGTACGTTTTGAAGCATTACTGGAGTGACACATTTCGCTGCGCATAAAATGCGGTTCTGCAAATCGATTTTGCTCAATGAATCTACCTCGCAGACTTTACTTTTTAAAAACCCCAGAGGAAAAAATCAAGAGGACTAAGAACTGGGGATCGAAAGTCCATTCCAAAAGACCTCCACATCCTATGATATTATTAATAAACATACTACGTATAAGTGCTCTGGTAGTTGCTGGTTTATGTACCGGTGTCCCGTCATGCTGAAAACCCATT
>JAXGGA010008704.1:35000-55317 GCA_038373865.1 Uloborus plumipes | reverse complement strand
CAAATAAGTATCATTTTCATCTCATTATATTTTTAACTGACCCAGTACTTTTTGGAATTTTTAAACAACCCTTTTATTCCCTATGAACAGAAACCTAGTGATAATCACTTGTATACAGTTATAATTCAAATAATATAGTAATTTTATCAATATCCTGAAATTGAGAAATTTTTGCGAAGAAGACATTGTGTGCAGCAGCTGTTGTTATTTTAATACTTAATTATATTAAAAACACCGAAGGCGATGTTCTCCATTGGCAGTTAAAATATTTAAATGAGTTGCATATTTAAAATAATTATAAATTGCGAAAATTTTCATGCCAGAATAAAGCTTTGATCAAAACACTAAATAAACGTTTAAAGTATTCCCTTTCTGACGTGTGGTAAAATATAGCGACAAAATCAATTTATTACGAAATAATCTTAATGGTATTAACTATCCAAAGATTATGCGAGAAATTTCGTAAGTTACAAAAATTTACAAACGGAGTGCTGACACAAAATAGTTAGAATTTTGTGCTAATCTAATATAATTAGTTTAATTTAGTCAATTAGAAGTAGTTATGGCTTTCCAATTATGAGTTTTATTTTGCCAGTGGAAGGTTATAGATTTATCTAGCAACTTATAAATATTGCTTTTGTTGATTTAATTTTCAGTATCCATAATATTGCGTCATTTTAAAATGTTCATAAATCGTATTACATGTTAACGCATGAGATAAATTTAGAGGTTTTTTCCCGCTGTGTTTAATATAGTTAAATTCTCAGTTACTGGCCGATAAATTAACACACTAGGTAATAAAATTCGTATACTAGGCAGCTAAATTCATAATTATATGTTTCTGATCTTTGATTAACAGGTTTGAGTGATAGATTAAATAGTCGACTCCCAATTTTCCAGGAAATAAATATTCATGCTAAATTTTACCCCAGTTTTTCGGCATAAAACTTGTGTATTCACAGTAAGTAAAACAAATAGTTGAAACATAAGTTATAAATAATAAATCTATGAACACTCAATTAACATCATTTTTCAGCTGGTCCACACAGTAGGGGAAAACATCGATGCGAAAAATACCAATAACTAAATAACAAAATTTCTCCAAACAACCATTTTTAAAAATCTCGTTGCCAACTCATGCCATTTTTGACTTCTTATTGTATTTCTGCTGACCTTTAAGTGATCAACATTTTATTGAGCAAGTTTATTGTTCGTATCATTTTCACATGATTCGCTAATAGCTATGCTTTGATAATTTTTCGCAAAACAAATTACATTATTGAAAATTCTTGTTCATTTTCAGAACAAAAAGAACTCATATGAAGACGGGCAGAAGAGAGCATCGAATATTTCTAGATTTGTAACTGAGGTAAGTCATTTTTATGAGTAATATGGTACTTTATGGAGAAAATATAAAAATACTTAAAGTGTTACAGAGTAAAAAGTATTTTTTTGTAAGACTCTTCTTCAGAATTTATGAAACTACACAAATAATAAGTCTTGATTTTCCAGTGTCAAAATCAGATAGATGTATGAAATAATGTCACAATTTATTCTCTTAAATATGGATCAACTTTCCTCAAAGTTTTAGAATCAACAGCACAACTTTAAAATGGGTTTCAAACGTAGTTTGAAAATATTTATAGTGTATTAAGGAGAAAACTATAGTTCAAAATTTAGCGTTGCTGTCTTTACGAGAAATTGAATACTCATATCGCACCCCAGCTAGTCGGAAAGTGGTACAACTAAAAAAAAAAACAAGATTAGAGAAAATCAAAGTTTTGCACAACAGTAGTTTCAAGTAGTCTTACACATTACAATACCTGGAAAAAATATGATGCAATGTTTACTGGTTAGTTTTTGCTGTCTTAATTAATAGTGCACACTTAAAGCTCAAAATTTTTTATTTTGAATTGTTAAATTTTAATTGTAAGTCATTATTTTTAAATCGCTTTTACGTCACCAAGTGCCTGTTGTACAAGCTAATTTAGTGCAAGTTTTGTAGCCAAAAAGATCAGTAAATTTAGATTTTGAACAAATTGTTAGTACTTTTTTATACTATGTTTTGAAACTTTTAAGGCTGGGGTGCAAATGCTAAATGTCTTAACACGGAGTGTTACACCATTTGTACCAGAAACATTTTCTCTAAGAAATCAGGGTTCCAAATTTTATTCTTGATCTATAAAAGCAGGGATTCTTCTGCTATTTGTAAGGAAAATGTATTTCTGAGAAAGTATCAGGTCTGAAGGACAAGATTCAAATAGAGTTTTAACTCGCGTTTCGAGCACAAAAAAGAATCCCGAACTGATGTACTACCTGCAGTTCAACTTGAGGTCCCAGCAACTTCAATAATAAGCCTTAGTAACCCCATAAAACTGTGTACTTATGAAACGTACACTTACAAAGTTTGCTCTATATTGATCCCAAAAGAAGTGGTGCATAATAGGAGCAGCGCCTGGTGTCACAATACGTACAACTGAAAATGAGAACCAGGTTTTTCAATTTTTCTTTCCTTTTCATATTGAACTTATCTGACCTGAGCAAGCAAAAAGCGTATGCAGTTTTCTTAATTTCAAACAGACAGTAATCTAATCTTTACTGAGTCTCTTAATTGTGTTATTTTCGAGAATTTCATAATTCTTCTTGCTCTTCTAAAGAACCAAATTGCATCTTAAGTCATAAGTCAATTGAAGTATAACATATTTGCTATTTATCGCAAAATGTAAAAGATATGTAAAAAGTTAAAACACATCAGTATTTTATAACCAGATAAAACTTAAAGTCATGTCTTAGTTCTTCTATAAATGTAGTCATTCTGACCTTGAAAAATAACCCGTCAGTTAAGCTGCAGTTTTAAATTGTACTTGCGATTTGTTGCGTAAAACAATAGAAAAAGAGCACATTTACGATTTAAAAGGAGCAAACTGTACACAGTGATATTAATTTATTGCAATTCTTAAAATTTTTGTACAACCGAATCCAACTAAAGATTAAAATATTTCAAAAGCTAAAAGATGTTAAAAATGCAGAATAATATCTACTATTCATGAATAATTATATATTACTCACATGAATAATTTAATTTTAACTCAGTCGTTTATGTTAATGTAGTAAATATCGCTGTAATTCTTTTGATAAATAATTACAATTTATTAATCATAATTAATCCCGTTTCCACCGATTCCTCTATGTGCTTTTCTGGCGATGTAATCCGATTTTTAGCCGCGCAATTGAGGAGTCATGTTAAAAAAAAAAAAAAAAAAACTTTCACTTAACTTATCACTAACTCGCTCTGCACAAAAGTATTTTTTGTGCTACATATCCGTTCTTTCTCCACTGCAAACAATTTCATGTCAAGTAAATTTGTATATATTCAATTCTTATCTAGATTGTTTTTCACTTTCTAACTACTAAACAATGCTCGAGTGCCTCACTCAAACACTTTTTCTGAAATGTTAAAACAATTTCTGATGTGAAATGCTTTGAATTTTATTTTAATTTCATAAATTTATATATGATTGTAATTATATTATCTGCTGACATTGTTTGGGTTTCATTTTCCCCAAATACGAGATCGACATGTATGCAACTTCTACAATCAGATGATTTTTCAAATAATAATTCCGAAATTTAGGAAGTGAAAAAAAAAAGACTTAATTTGAAACTTTTCGCAGAGTATGTCCAATACTTTAACAATACTAATTCCGAAAAAATGCACAGCACTGAGTTTTAACACGAAAAATAGTAATAATTACTCCAATGAATTATGCATATATTGATTAATAAGCTCACAAAACGCAAAAAAATATCACTCAGCTCTATGATAAAAATATGTATAAAATAAATTTTCAAAATTCTGATCTTTCCAAAAAATGCATTTCGTAAACCAGTGAAATATTCTAAAGCTTCGTAACCAGCATCCATCATACATATCGTTCCACCAACTATTAAAGGTATTATAAATACATTTTACAATATCTTTAAAAACAACGGGAAATTAAAAAATATATTCCATTTCAAAACGTTTTTCTGGACGCAGGTTAATTGAAAGATATGTTAGCTTGATAGCTCTCGCAGCTTCTCCGCTTTTCATCAGCTGCAAATGTAGAGTGCGGAGAAAATAAATCAGATGAAACGGAAATCCTGTCATCAGCATAAGATGATACTGAAGAACGGAGGGAAGAGGATGAATTGAGAGGAAAAAAGCACTTATTCATCTCCCTCAAGGAACATGAATGTGTTAATTGAGAAATCCGTTATAGAGGACATTAAGAGACGTAAACGCTCGCTGTACCGATATTTCCTTATGTATAGGTTTTCCAAGTTAAAGACGTTTTGAATAACTTTTGAACTGGAGTATACATTTGAAACATACAATTTATTTGTAAAACAATTTTGCATTGTTTTCTAGCGAAAAATAAGTAAAATATTTTACTTTTTGGTTGATTAAGCAGGGGCTGAAGAAAAACCAAAGATGCACCAAAATCTTCTTTGAGAAAGAGAGAGGGAGAGAGTAAGAAGAGCTATGGAAAATTAAAGTGAAAATCAAAATTTTTAGCTTATAAATATGAAACATTTAAGATAAGTGATTTTTGTGAACAAAGAACTCTTAACTCTTGGAAATTTATATACTAAATTGTAAGCTTTAGAGTTCATAATATGAGTTAAATGCTTGAGCTTCAAAGAGTTCTTGAATCTTCGAGTTCACACTAATCATTCAATTATCGGAGCTTTTATTAAGATAAAGGATTGATTTCCTTAAGTTTATAACTTTTGTTGATAGGTATTATAAAAAAATTCATTTTTCATGCTAAATTTTAATTTTCAATGATATTCCCTAACGTTCTTCTTGCTATTCTTCTCTCTTTCCTTCTTTCTCTATCTTGGTCAAAGACGATTTTGCTGCATATTTGTTTTCTTCTTCCCCTGTTTAGTTAGCCGTTAAGTAAAATATTTTACATATGTTTTACTAGAAAACAATGTAAAATTGTTTCGCAACTAAGTTGTATATTTCATAAATATTCTTAGGTACAAAAAGTATTCAAATATGCTTAACTTAGAAAATATCCATGTAGAAACATCGGCCACAGCGAACGTTTAAGACGGTCTTTTTAATGTTATCTATAGCGGATTCTTCCTTTTTCGTAAATAATTCCGTGTTTTACATTTAGATAGTACATTTAAGTATTCAAGCAGCGAAAAATATATCAGATTTTATTATTGTTATTGACAATCAAACATTCAAATGGCACGGAAAAGCATAATTACTGCACCTAACTGAAAAAAATCCTTCTAAAAGCCACGAATTAAAATAAATACCTTCATAAACGATATACCACTAGTATTTCAAGTTTTAAAACATTCAGAAAATAACTTATAGATACTCAAGAGTTTTAAAAAAATCTTTGGTCTCAATACTTATGCTAGAAATTTAAATGTCAGGGAATGCTTAACATACTGAATTCTTATATTTGAATTGATTATAAAATCTTAATATTACAGCTGAACCGAAAAAATTATTTTAATATATTAGCACAAAAAATGTTAAATTTTCCGAAAAAAAAAAAGTGATTTCTTAATAATGCCCATTTTTTTTTTTTTTTTTTTTGCAACTCAAATTTTTAGAATCCCTCGTACTTTATTTTAACCCTTTCAGAACTAATTCTTTTTCTGGAGGAAGGATTTTTTTTGCTCTAGATGATTTTTAACTGGCCTTAAAAAATGTATATTTATACAAAATCTTCACGTACAATAAAGTAATTGTTACTTAATTCTGCGACATAGATTAATTTTTTGTAACATGTATACATTTATCTGCAGTACTTAAATATCATACTAATAGAAAACTATTTTTGTGGCGGTTAAGATACAGAAATATTAATGTACACAATAGTATCCCAAAGGTCTGATTAAGTTAATTCTTGCACATTATCTTTTAGGAAATTATAATTAAATTTGCTAATCCTGTGTGAAAAATCAGTATAACAAATTATATACTTATGGAAAAGTTAAAAATTACATTTTTTTTGAACTAAAATATATTTTAAAGCTAAAATCGTTTTTCCCTGACATTTCTCACACTTTTCTGCTATATAATAAGACTTACTTGAAAACATAACAGTATAATGTGTCTTTTATTGTGCTGAAGTTAAGTTCAAATTAGTTATTTTTAATATCTACAAGCTTAAAGTACTTAAGAAAGGATCTACACATTAAAAGCATCATTTTTTCGTTTAAAAAAATAGTAATTATTTCCCAACAGCGGGTGGATGTTATGTTTTGTTGAAGTTATCACGCTTATTTTATTATTTTTTTATGCTTTTTGTTTTCTATTAACTTTTTAGTTTCCAGGAACAACAGAATCTTTTTTTCTCTAAGAAGTTATAGCCTTAAAAATATTTACTTTAGCAAAATTAATCTTATGAATATTTACATCGCTGAAAAAACGTCGATTAAAATGTTTTTCCTTTTCTTTCTAAAACATATTTCCTTAGAAAAAAAATCAAAATATTTATTGTATTTTCTGGGTGGATTATTATCAGATAAGTAAGAATATCAACTTTTTTTAATGTGCAGTTTACCTTTAAAAATACATTATCTTACAGTATATGAGAAGCTATAAAACAACAGCTAGTTATAAAGTGATTTCTGGTGGATATAAAAATATTTCTTTAAGAAAATCAATAAAAAAGATAAGATTTAATAGTTATCGTGAGCGTTAAGAAAATATTTTACACGAGTTTAAATATTTTTAAGGAATTTTTAAGAACATGGAAACATTTCAAGAGCGCAACGCATAAATGTAATCCAGGACATAAATATTTATATTACTTGAATTAATTGTACACTGTAAAAGTTTTAAAACATTATAATTAAAAAAAAAGATTGCAGTACAACCATCGGTTGCATATGCGCAAGATAGGTTATAAATATACCGGACAGTACAATGTAGTTAGAGCAAAAAAATAGAGAAAGAAAAAAGAAAGGAAGCGGGAAAAGTTCGCGTTTAAGCTAATACTTGCCAGATGTTTGTTCTTCATCAACAGCACTAGTACCTTATAACTGTTTCATGTTTTAGAGAATTAAAATTAGCAAAACTTGTCCAGTTCTTTACTAATAGCCTTAATAGATGTTACATAATTATAATTTTTGTTGTTATAATTTTTAACGCAATTTTTTAAAATTTATGTACTGAAATGTATGATGTATCGACGTTTAACGTTTTACTTATATGGTGAACAAAAACGGTTAGCTTTGAACAAAAAATATGCAATTTGTTACTAAATGTGTCGCAGATCAAGTTATGTTTACATTATGTAAATGAAGATATTTAAGATTACTTTAGGACTAAAACTAGTGTAACTAGGGAGATATAAAAATTTAAATCGAGAATCAGCAGGATATTTATGTTATGTAAATGATTGGTGTTTAACTTAAGCCCAAAAACTATACGTTTTGGGACAGTATGTAGCTGGGACACTGTGGCTTGAGAGCGACGAAACGAGCAAATCATACAGGAATAAAATGAAAGATTTGTTGAAAGAAAAACAAACAAGAAGTTCTGTCAAGAACTAAACGAGCCTACTTTCCCGTACATCGACATCGGCATTCTCGCATCTGATCATTATTCTCTTGATTATCTGAGACTGAAAATTATGTCAAACATACCTTTTTAGCACTTAGAGCTGATTTCGAAAAGCAAAATATGACCCTCTCATCAGATGAAATAGACACGTAAAAAGTAATTAACGAATAAATAAAGTTTTGTCACACCTTTTAAAGAGTAACTGTTACAGTTCCTCCGTAGAAAAAATCCTCCATCGTTTTCAAAAAAAAAAATAATAATAATAATTAAGAAAAATAAATAAATAAAAGTACAAAGATCATCAAAACACATTTTATCAAAGAAAGAAAAAAAAAAAAAAGAAAAAAAAATCGTCCGTTAATAAAATGTCCGGAATTTCACTTTTAATCCGTTGCCAGTTGTTAAATATAAATAAAGAATAAAATGTTCTCGTGAATGAAAAATTTTTGTTACAAAAAAAAATCGTCTGCAAAAAAAAATAATAATAAATAATAATAATAATAATAAATAAAATAAATGAATAAATAAACAAAAAATCGTCTGCACGTTCAGTCATTTTTTTTCTGAGCCTGCATTTTTTTTATGAACCTGCGGAGTCGGAGTCGGAATCAGAGTCCTCACAGAAGATTACTTAGAAAAGTACTTTACAAACATTATTTATTAAAACCATTTTCTTACAAAGTTAGTTTGAAGGAAATCCGACTTTAAGTTCAGGATCATCATTCAACTTAAATTCCCCGTAGACGCTAATGTAAATTTTTTTTTCTGAACGGTTCACTATTGAACGAAAAATGGTTTGAATCAAAAAGCGAAATATGGGAATGTATGGGAAAGTCTCTCCGAGATCTTTCAAACAAAAAAAAGTTTATTCCATTCGGACGGTTCACTCAAAAGTTATTAGGTGGGGAAAGGTTGCTTAAAAGGTTCAATGTTGAACGAAAAATTGTTCAAATCGGAAATGTAGATACGGGAATGAAGTATTCTTGATGAGATATTTCGAACGAAAAAAAGTTTGTTCAAATCGGATTGTTCACTCAAAAGTTAGCATCGCGGGATAGGTTGTTTGAACGGTTCAAAGTTGAACCAAAAATTGTTCAAATCAAAAAATCGAATATGGGAATGAGCTGTACTCGCCGAGATCTTTCGAACAAAAAAAAAAGTTTATTCAATTCGGACGGTAACTCAAAAGTTATTAGGTGGGGAAAGGTTGCCTGAACGGTTCAATGTTGAACCAAAAATGTTCAAATTGAAAATTTAAATACGGTAATAAAGTATCCTTGCCGAGATGCTTCGAACAAAAAAAAGTTTGTTTAAATCGGACTGTTCATTCAAAAGTTATTAGGGGTGACAGCTTGTTTGAACGGTTCAATGTTGAACGAAAAATTGTTCAAATCGAAAATGTAGATACGGGGATGAAGTATCCTTGAAAAGATCTTTCGAACAAAAAAAAGTTTGTTCAAATCGGACTGTTCATTCAAAAGTTAGCATCGCGGGACAGGTTGTTTGAACGGTTGAAAGTTGAACCAAAAATTGTTCAAATCGAAAAATCAGATATGGGAATGAGCTGTACTCGCCGAGATCTTTCCAACAAAAAAAAGTTTGTCCAAATCGGAATGTTCATTCAAAAGTTATTAGGGGGGGCAGACAGACCGACAGACCGACCGACCGACCGACGCTCAATACCCTACTTTCATATTTCTAATTTTTCGATATTCATTTTACCTTTTTATTTTTTTAACTTGGCGATATTTTTCGGACTTGGCGATATTTTTTTAACTTGGCGATATTTTTTGGACTTGGCGATATTTTTAGAGGCATTAAGCTACTTTTAATACTTTTTTCGTCTTTCTTTTATTTTTAACGGGAAAGTAGGCTAAAAAGGAGAACAGTTTAATTTTCAATTTAATTCAGAAGTTATTCTTTGGCTTCGGGCAGAGAATTTTCTTTTAAACGTAACAATATGTATTGCCATCAAAACTATGAGCAATTTTAATGCAAACAAAATAATCCAAAATAGTCTTAAACACATTTAAAAGATAAAATCATTCTGGGGTAATAAGCGGCTAAATTAATTTTCATCACTACGATTTAATATTCAATTCCCCATTTCTTCTTCTATTTTTTTACGGAGTCCTTCTTACATGTCTCGTTTATACGAACTTCAATTCATATAAAACAAAGGATTAAAAAAAAAAAAATACTCGGCCAAGCCCTCATCCAGCCAAAATTTTCAGCGGTTATGAAATTAATGAAGCAAAGGTGGAGGGACGTGAAGGGCATTAAAATTTGATGACGAGAAATTATGTCTGTTTTCTGGAAAAGGTGGGGTTCTCCACTAATGGCTCGGATTTGTCGCGCTCGAAAGAACGGGAATTAATGGTCGCAAGACACGGGACTGGGGAACCGCAGTTGATCATTTTTCCCCTCGGAGCTATACGTCATTTGGTCCACTTATATGAGAAGGGAAAAAACACGGCCAAATGGGCAGGTATCGATGCAAGAAAGAATAGACAAATCGCGGAGCCTTTCTTTTTAGCTTTTTTTGCCATCTTTATCTCAGATTTCATATTAACGACGTGGTATATATTATTGGCACTGTGCTTGTACGGTGAGTTTCCGTTACAACGGATGTTGGGGGTGGGAAATGTTGCATTCTTTGTAGGTTTTTATACCATAATTAGGGCATACTTGGAAAATAATTTTATTCATTGTTCTGTTACCGAAAATTACGATTTTTCCCCCATCAAAACAGATACATCGTATGGGTATGAGACGTTTATTTTGAAAGTGGGCAAGTACAGGTTCTGTTATTACAAGATGTTAGAGGTAAGGCTCTTCAGTAATCAGTTTTATTAATGCAGAGCTGAAACTTACATCACTCAAGTATTAGGATTCTGAATGTGTTTTGGCTCAAAATTGTTACAAATAAAAAGATCGTTCTAAGTGCATAAGTTATAATTAACATTAACTTTATATTTTTCAATAATAGACCTGCCTCACTTTTAAATAAACGACTCATATATTCTTATATTTTTTGTCAGCTTTGTCTCAGATTTCATTTTAGCAATGTGGTATAGGCTATCGGTAGTGCGATAACAGGTTGTATTCCCATTGTAATGAATTTTTATTGGATGAAAGTTATATTTACCACACCATTTATAGGTGAACAGTTAGGATATAAATAGTGATTTTATTTATTGTTCTCTTAATAGAAACATTATTTATTTTGCTCCAAATAAGGAATATCAAGAAAAGTTTTTTTCCCACCTTTTGCTGACGAAATTGTTGTTGCTTCAAATAAAATTTTGAGTTTAGAAAACGAATAGTTTATGTTCTTTTGAACTTGAGTTCTTATTTATATTTATATGAGATATCTGTTATTGGCAGGTGTTCCTTACAAATATAAACAAGAAAGCCTATTATAGTATTCCGACGTTTTCACGTTCGCGGCCGCTTTTTGTTACCCATTTACTACGCCAACAAAATTCTGCACTTCTGCAAAAAAAAAAAAAAAACTCTGGGAAATTGGGATTCTATAAACTGTTAGCTCTCCAGCTCTTTCTTAAGTAGCATTACTTAAGAAGGAGCTGTATCGTTACAATGTTACTTTAAAAAAACTATCATTACTACACTAGAAGAAAACTGCAGTACGACTAAAAAATGAGTTTCTCTTTTTTTAAGCAAAATTGACAGCGTTACTCAAGAAGATGCTGTACTTTTGCTAAAAGCTTAATGAAAATTCCAGTACACTAAAGATTTTCTAGTAGTACTAAAATTTTTTCACAGTGTGCATACAAAATTTAAGTTCCATTAAATTATTCACTAAAATATATTTTAGAACTGAAACAAATGTTCCCTTTTGCGTGTTTTATTTTTGTTATGAATTTTGAGTTTTTAAGCTCAAATTCCAAGCGGTGATTCAATTCCAAGGTAAAATAAAAGAAATGAATATTTCTTTACCAATAATTCGAAGAAAAGAAACTTCTCTGATGTAGCTCACTATTGTATTATTTAAATGAGTAAAATTTGCGTTATGTTTAAGGCATAAGTTATTTCAGTTTCTTTGCTGTTTCTAGTTCATAAAACGCCGAGAAATGTTTAAAGCGTGCTTTTATGCATTGCAAATACTTTAAAATATACTTGTATTTCTTCTCAAAGCTTTCTTTTCAATTCCATGTGTCATTTCTTTAGATTCCCTCCCCCCCTCCATCCGTTTAGATGAAATTCACAATCACCTTGCCTCATCATCTGCAATCCCCCCCCCCAAAAAAAAACACTTCATAAAACGAGATTAAAATAATTAAATTCAACACATAAACAACTGTCAATTAAAATATTGCGTTTTTTCTCTTAAATCGTGAATACAAATGAGCTCGTTATTCAAAGAAAACGCAACAGCAAAATCTGATATCAAGGAGTGACATTTTAACATGATCTTTTCCAATGCTAACGAGGCGACTGTTCCTTTTGAATGCCAGAAAAATATCGACCGGTAGCTTTTATTGTGAATGTATTTATTTATTTATTCAATAGTGTATTCATGTATTCATTCCTCAGATATTCATGTATTCTATTTACCCATGTATTTATTTATTTCGATGCATCCTATACCTACATGTCTAGGTTCCCGGA
The DNA here is from genome assembly GCA_038373865.1 of Uloborus plumipes. Lineage (NCBI taxonomy): Eukaryota > Metazoa > Arthropoda > Arachnida > Araneae > Uloboridae > Uloborus > Uloborus plumipes. The sequence continues at coordinate 43,100 of JAXGGA010008704.1, read as the reverse complement.
TATATTTCGATAGAATGTCCAGCGAGGTTTTTTCCTCCACTCTTACTTGTTGTTCCGACAGAGAATGCTTTTGTTTACAGAATGTCTCCACAAAATCGCTTCGAAGGCAAATGACTGTCTTTAGAGCACTTCTGGTGCATATATAGCCTAGATGTATGTTGACAAAATCGTCGCTTGGTGACTATCAATGAGTGGACGGGACGCGACAACATCTGACTGTGATTTCGTTGGGGAAAAAGGGTTACCACTCTTCGGATAATATTGTTTTCTTGCTTTCTTGTAGTTTCCAGTGCTGCATTTTTCTTCACTTAACGATCGTTTGAATGATCTGAAGCGTTCAAAAGTTCTAACTGAATAAGAAAAACTTTCAGAACAAATTTTTGAAGAAAAAAAAAGCAAGCATTTTGTTTAAACTCATTTATTTAATAATTGAAGAATCGAGTGGAAGAATTTACGTAAGTTTAGCTTCACATTCATAAATTTTACGGACACTAGGATTTATAAATCAACTTTTACTTGCTTTTAGTTACACATACATTTACTACATGTGAATTTGAGGTTCATTTTACAATTTTATCCTTGATATTCATACCACGGATATATGTGACACTTGCTAAAATTTGGAGATGATAATGCAATTTTGTAGAAGTGTAACATTATATAAAACACTTCCATAAAATAGCGTCATCTACATAACCATCTCTAAATTTTAACAAATGTCACTTAACCAATTCTTCCACTAGCACCTTTAATTTATAATGCAATATTTTATTTAATTAGTTAGATATACAGTCGAACCCGCTTAATGGAATAGCCATTTTGCCACGAAAAAATATTCTAATAAGCGGAATATTCTATTATCCGGGATGAAAATAATGCATTTCAATGGTTTGATACATTGAAAACGTGTTACAACAAGCAGGATATTCCTTTAAGCGATATTCTAATAAGCGGACTCGACTGTATGCAAATCGTTCGCAAACAAACGAAAAGGTCATAATACTTAAAACGTTGAGTTATTGTTGCAATATTTTTACTCAAATAACTAAGCAAAATTATTTACATTATGCATTATTGTTACATTATGTTGTCTACACGTGCTATATGCAAATTATTTTAAAGTACAAAATCGATATTGTGATATGTGCAGGGGAAAATGGGTTATTACACAACTTCTGAAGTTTCGATATGTCTTTTTAACTAGCTAGTTCCCATGGATGATAAACATCACACGATTTAGAAAGGAAAGAAAAATTAAAAAAAAAAAAAACAACGAATTTTATAAATTTGAGGTTTTTTTTTTCAAGCAGACTATTTTAATTTTATACTATAAAGTTCAGATCTAGTTAAGGATGCCTCTTAATTACCGAAGTTTTTCTCTTTGTACGGAACCACTATTAATTACTTCAACTACTCTCACTTCTGTACCGCTAATTTCTCCCTCCTCTCCCCGTAGTAGAGAGCATTGTGCAACCCACTGTCTCCGTTTCAGCAGTTATCTATAGATTCCCTTGTATATGAGTTAAGGGGATATCAGCGAATTCCCTCTACCAGACTCAAATTCTAGATACTGCAACACTGCACTAGATCTTCGTTCAAAATAAAGGAAGAAAAATCTTAGATATTTATTTCGATCTTTTCGCACTTGGTTCCACAACCGGAATGTTTTGTGGTATTTATAATCTCGCATTACGAAATGCAATATTACTTAACACTGAACATCACTAATAATGCTCTTCACCACTGCGTAGTCAAAATGCACTTTCTTAGAAATTAAATCACTTCTTATTACAGCTAAACTATGCCCTTTCCTGTTTTGTGTTGATCCAACGTTGCTTATTACGGTTGCATTAAATATTGCGCCAATAGTTGCACGAATCTATATTTATGTACATATGTATGTGTGTATGTTTTTATTGTTAAAGTTTCCCTGTTTAGCCCTAGTTGCAGCTCGTTTTGATAGTTGAAAATCATTGAAACTTTGTATACACGTTATATGGAAAGTATGCAGAAAAAAATTTGCAATAAGAAAACGCAAACTATAAGTTTTACCACTAGGTAAAAACACGGTGCGGAAAGAAAACCCAGGTAGCACAAATAACCTTTAAACGTTTTATAAACGTTCTTAAGCGGTTGTTACAACGTTAATAACCATTTTACAACCTTTAAAAAACGAAGTGTGCTACTTGGGAAAACAACAATCTAGGAGCAAAAAACTTCACGTTATTACATTATACTTTTTTATGCTTTGCACTTGCTTCAATCTCGTGTTTAAAGGGCGTTCTTCAGTAGCGCGAAAGGTTTTTCTATCAATTTCAACTACTTAGCGATGAAAAGAGAATCCCTCATCCTGGTGGTAAAAATATGAACTACCATATTTTTTTTCTCTCTTAGTCCATATAACTGACATACTAAGTTTTAACGATATCGTCGCCACCATGCTAAACTAACAAATGTGAAAATTGGCACTTTTCAGGAGAGCCAAAATATAACTTTTTCCCAACTGACGTGTTTGGTTATTTCCAATTTTTAAACTTTTATAGATATCTTTAAGTGTGAAACTATCGTTCGAAACTATCATTTTATTTTTGATTATTTGTAAAATTTGAACTTGAACAACGAACTTGAAAAACGCGATTTTTCACATTCATTAGTTTAGCATGGTGCCGACGATATAAGCACATTAAAACGAAGTTTACGTAGGTCTAAGCAGGGTTGCCTTAACTATAACCATCCTGTATATGTAGGAAATAAATACCTTAGCACTAAACTGAAAAAAAAATCAAGAAACACTGAAAGAAAAGGATAATAATTAAATAAGTCTAGCATTGCCTAATACCGTTCTGGTTCGAACCACTTTTTCGTTTTTAATCTTAGAAAATTACACAAAATATATAAATTCGTCACATATTAATTTTTTGGAATCGACCCACATTCTGATGAATCGCTTTGTTACAGTAGACCATTAATAGCATATTAAACCATATTAAAGCAATTCTGTATTTATTTGCAGTAGGCTTACATTTTGTATTTTTTTCTCATTCAATTTTCGCATTTTTGTTCTTTCACTTTTCGCTGTTGATCACTTTGTTTTACATTTATTTTGTATTCTTATTGTTTTCACTTTTTAAGATGAAATGGGATATATTTTTCAATTTCATACTTTCTTTTGAACTCACATGGCGATTCATATTCGACATCTAGTTAGTTCTTTCTAATCATTGACATCCTATTTCTCTCTGTCATTAGTTCAACTCTCTCTCTATTTCTATTATTCTTATACCTTCGTCATTCATATTCGAGTTTCTTTCTACTCTTTCAAATATACTCTTCACATTACAGATACACAATTTTTATGTCAATTTCTTAACAGTTCAGTTTTTCATCTCGAGAAATTCTCTTTCTCCGACTCATTTTTGAGTATTTTATATTCACTATTCCCAACGGTTCACACTGATATTGAAATCTGCGTCTCTCTGTATGTAACTTCATTAGCCTTTTCTATCTTTATCTGCAATATAAAATTTTTTGGTTCCGTATTTTGCCCCCCGCCAACTTGAAGATTAACACACTCGCTTATCGAGATAGACAGCCTGAGTAAATATTTACCTTTCTCTACGCTATTTGCTTGATGCGCTATCTGGGCTCTAGTTGCAATATAGGTTTCTCAACTCTGACTACACTAATAGACATTGCTTGTTAAATATTAGCAATTCACTTTCCTATTAAAACCTTTCTTTTGTTAATTTCCCGCGAGCCTTGCAATTACATGGCTCCTCACACACTAAACAGTACCATATCGACACCATTCTCTTGCGCAAATACACCCGTATACAGTCTCCTTCAAGAGCGAGAGTGACTTAATTTGTTTTCTGTAAGACTGAAACACGTCTTTTTTTGCCAAATTGTTTTTTGCGCACAATGTGTGCTTTTCTTAAAGCTGAGAAGTACACAACGTTTATCTAGTTGCGTTTTAGTTCTTACGTTTAGAACGATTGCTACGAAACCGCGGTTGATATTTAGTTACACCATCTGCTATTGTTTGTCTCAACATCTTCCACTTTATTTTTCTCTCACTCAGTTAGATTAGTCTCTCCGAATTCGAGCGCGAGTACTGCATCTTGATTACAGAGGAGTAGGGCGGCGAGAGCGAGCGAGTGACGCAATGTGCAAGTAGAGCCGAGAGGCTCGCGAGCGCGCGAGGAGTCGAGATGCAGAGGCAGCGAGTAGTGCGGCAGACACCAAAATGATCTGCGATTATAAACCTTAGCGTACGAGGTACAAACAAACTAATAAATTACTTCAAAATAACAAAACAAAACACAAGTCAATGCCTATACCACTACTACTATACTACTATAACCGACCAGTCTCTAACACACATGGGCCTAGCCACTGTATACCAGTTGTCTCGGTCACGTCTCGAGAGACTTTTCGTCTCGACTAGCAACTCCTTATACAATCTACGCAGAAGAGTGTGCTGACAGCAGGACCTGAGGAATCTTTCAATTTCTAGCACTGAGCGTTGAGGGATTATTAGAATACGTATTACAACATGTAGGGCTCCTCTGCGGCTCGATCAAACTGCGATTTATCTCCATCTGCACAACCTGGCCGCGATCTCAATATCATCGCAGTCTCATTCTTGATGACATGACTGAAAGCATATCTCTCTTCCCAAAACAATTCATACTATAGTAATGCAAGCCACACATGTATTGGTACGATTCGATAGCATAGATGATAGTACGTGTGCTACGTTATGGAGAACTAGAGCGATAAGTTAAAAGATGTTGAAGTGGGTAACGCATCTAGTGACATCTTCTGAGCAGATGCGACTAACACAAGCGGTCGAACATGATGCACTGCAACTATCTGCCTCACACACAGATAGTCGACATTCGACCACGCAAACCGTTTTCCCATCGTCGACACTGCTGCGCGACAGCGGACCTCAATTTCTACACTTCTCGAGTCTCTTCGCTCTTCTTCACTTTCATATTAGAAAATTAATTCATGTCACGTCACACACCCACTATTTTGCGGTGTGTCCATCCGCATATAATTAGCTGGTCAGAGTAGACAACAGCGCCTGACTCCTACTCTTCGCGACACACACATACTATGAGAGCACGTGCTGTGCTATGTCGGAAAGACAGGACAAGATAGATTCTGAGCTATCTTCAGCTGACGAAACAGACTCAGACGAAATCTATATATATCTCTCCTTCCCCTTGGCTGGTACATGCGTCTCAAGACATAATTACAATAGAAGCTCTAGAGTTAGTTCAGATTAATCACACACACACATGCTAGGGACACTTATCTCAATGAACCCATACATCTGTTTCACAGACAATCCTACAATACCATACGACGATCCTCACTGCATGAGACTCTGCTCTTGTTTTTGGTCACTGAAGTTATCTTTGTGATTTATATTCATTAGCGTAGATATATCTTCTCTCTGAGACAATGGACAAAGTGCTAACTTCGAGTTAGAGAGTACTATCTCTAATAAACATCCCACCCCCAAACGCGTCACGCAAACTTTATACCTTTGATTCATCTAGAGCGAATCGTCTAGCATATATATTTTTTGCTTCTCACAAATTGTGTTACACCACTTCAATCATAGTAGAGATCTTAAGTGCGGCATTATTCAGACACAGAGGAGGATCTGTGCAGTGAAATACAGCAAGATGCTTGAAACAAGAGCGACCATAGCTAGTACGCAAATAGGTATGAGAAGTCCTCTAAGCTCGGCTAGCACTCCATTCTGGTAATGAGAAGAAATTCTATTTCTATAGAGACACACATCAAACTAATTCTAGAAGATGATTAATCAATTAGATTTCTGTGCAAAATACAGATTTGTATGCGAGACATACTTATCGGAACAAATTCCAAGTACTAATCTTTGACAACATGATTAAACTCATCTACTCTAGGTCATGATAACTACTTTACTGCTGATCTTAGATTACTGTGTCACACATTAGCGCACTAAGATATCACAAAATTAGAATTCAGCCTTCATATATTCTTCTTAGACAAAATTGACCAACAACTATTCAAGAATAAGGTAGTCACCCGAATTCATTGCTCTCGTTGATTTGTTATGCCAATGCCAGTTTTAATTCATTATTCTGTCAGTATACCTCAAAGGTCCTGCATGATGCTAGATGACTTTAGAAGGTCTGTTTTAAATGCTGCAGGCAGGTAATTTACTAAAATAAATCCTTTTATTAAGCTTCTTATCCTTGTTCCATACAACACATTAGCAAATTCCCTTCTAACAGCGTGCTTTGACAGAGAGTCTTAGCGAGCTGATAGGTTTTTGACGAGAACCGGCAAACAAGTACAAAAAAAAAAGAATAATAGATAAAAAAAAGGCTGAAAAATATGACAAACCTAGCATTTTAATTTTCATTGCTTAATGATTGCTTTATTCTTACGTTTTTCAATCAGTTTTGTATAAGCTTACACAAAAGCATTACTTGAATTTAAAATAAAAGTACAACGCAGATTATGACTTACAATTACTACAAGTTGTTTTTCCCCTGTCTGCTTATGGCGGAAACTACCCATATTTGATCCGCATCAAGCTATTCACTTCCCCTTAAGAGAAAAGATTCAGCATATAATTTGCTCACATTTCCCATTCAGTGTATTGTCGGAAATTACACCAAGTATCCAGCCATTTGAAATAAAAAAAAAATAACCGTAGCCAACTAAAGGATATCACACCAAACTCGGTTTTTTTTTCACAAATTTTTTTTAACCAAATTCTTAGTGCAGTTATTTTGAGCATTCATTTCTTTTCTCACTTTAATTCACTTATTTGAGTTTTTATACATATTCAAGTGTATCATAAATTTTGAAATATTAAGTTACGAACTGCATCTGTAACAATGCTAAGATAGACAAGTCATTTTTACACAAGAGCGCTATTAAATAACCTCTCTTTTTACTAATGTTTATCTAATAGCGAAACATAACAGCTCTTTGCAGAGCAAATATTCCTTCAAATGTAGATTTGATACTTCTAAATCAAACGGATCAAGTCAAGCCAAAGCATACAAATAGTGATAGTAATAACAATAACAATAAAAAAATATCCGAATAAAGGCTGAATAAATAAATAAAAGACTTTTTTAGTACCTAAAACACAGTCGTTTATCTTTCCTGAATTGTACTTCCAGCTTTTAATTTTAATTTAATGATTTCAGCCAAATAGCTCTAGGTATTTATTACATTAATTCACATTTTAAGCAGATAATGGTCAAAAAATTGTATGTTTTCTTGACCACGAAAAATCAAATAATTGATATAAAAGTAAGTAAAGTAGGTATTTATGCTGATGCAGCTGGTTAATTATATATTTTAATTCATGTATTTAAATAATATTAAATAACAGTTTATTATAAGTGTACAAAGAAGGACGCTTTGAAAAAAAAATTTCAGCTGGGGGAAAGTTTCTAGTGTTAATTTCGATTCGGAGAAATTCAACTTTTTCTTATTCAAATAATTTCCAGACATGTATTGGAAAAAAAAATTTCAAGGTTCTGACACGTATTAAAACTTTTTCTTCATAAATGCATGTCATCTAGACACACAAAGAGATCTCGAAAAATAAAAAAAGTAAAAATAACTCTGAAATTAATCAGTAAACTACTTTCTCTTCCTCTTTTTATTTCCACTAATATAAATAGCTTTAAAACGAATGACTCCATAGGTTCAATACCATGATTAATATAACGCTCTACAACAAAACAAAAATTAGTTTCAGACATAAAACGTGTTGTAGATTTTACAAAAAACAAAAACCCCTCCCCACCCCCTCCTATTTCCATTTTTTTTTTTTAAGCTTTTCAGCAAACTGCAGTCCGTTTATTTTAAGCCAAAATAGTTCAGAAATTTAAACAGTCATCAGTACATACTTCGCAAATGTGGGGAAAAAAACTTTTTTCGAAGTGTAAACTCAAATTCTAAAGTTTACAATAGAAACTACTGCGTAAAAATTCCATAAGCTTTCCACTCTTTATTTCAACCGGTTATTCTTCACTTCATAATGTCTTCTCCACCCCCCCCCCCCCT
>JAXGGA010008704.1:0-27500 GCA_038373865.1 Uloborus plumipes | reverse complement strand
GTTTTATTTTCTGGTTTATTGTTCTATTCTCTCTTGGTGACTGCGTTTTGGATTTTTATTTAACTTCTCAACGCTTTTATAATTTAATTTTAATTTAAATGATTTTCATTTAATTATGTACGATTTTGCACATGTATGCATACATACATACATCACTTGATACATAACCCTCGATTTCTCTCTCTATGTGCGTACAAATTTTACTTTCATTTACCATTCATTGATCTTTTTTTATGTAATCCTTTCCGTCTCGTGTTACATCTTACGCTTTTTACATTATAAACGCATACTGATTTTTTATTCAACATGTTTCAGTTAAAATATTGTTTCACCTTTCTTGCATATGCGTTCAATTTCGTTTTACTTATAACACTAATATTTCCATAATCTAAATCGAAAATATTTGTGGTTTCACTTCCCTGTTGGAGACAAATAGCAACTTTTTGACACATATAAAGCGTCAAGTAAATCAAGACTTGGTCCTTAAAAAAATTGCGAACAACTTAAACGTCATGGGGGAGGGGTGTAACTAAAAGCTCAGTTTTTAAGCAAACGTCACGCTCCATTTCACCACCTTCATTCCACCCTGGGTTAGTTGTTCTCTTGTATAAGTACTGTGTACAAAGTAACAATGACTAAAGCATGCTTGTGATCGTTACTGCAGTAGAGTCTGTGCCAGGAGTGTAGTCGAGGGGGAATCAAGGAACAGTTTCCCCCTACTTTTTAATTAAAATAAAGAAATATCCCGACATTTAAAAATAACACAAGCGTCCCCCTCTTCTTTTTTTATTTGATTTACTATTGCTCTTATCTATCAGTGTCTCATCACCATTTTTTCTAAGACTACATTACCTGTCAGTGCAGATCTTCAGATAAATATGATGTTGATTGCATGCGTGTAAGCAAGTCAAGAAAAGTATGCCATATACAAGAAGGGAAAAGGGTGTGTTTACTTGTGGGTAGGGATGCACCGATAAGCAAATTGACCGATTACCGATTAATCGGCTGTTGATAATCTGCCGATTAATCGGCAGAGCCGATTAATGATAAGGAAGATTGTTTTTAATACTATCAATTTTCGCATCACTGTTTTTTCTCTCTTATAGAATTCCGAGTTTGGAGATAGTAAGTAATTTATTTCTGAGAGAAGATTTGTTTTCCAATTTCCTAGTTTTCACAAAATGATTTCACTATTTTATCAAATTTCTTAGAACCAATTTTCATATTATTGTCACTTCTATTACATTAACACATTGTTAATTATTTTAATTGGACATAAAAATTCAAAAAATAGGAGAGTGGGGGATTCATTGGTGAGCACTCCAATTTAGGAGTACTTTTAATTAAAATGTTTTTAATAACTGATAGCAACTTAATTCAAGACTTTTATTCTTTGTAAAAACTAGAAGTTATCTAAAAGCACTGTGCTAAGGATATAACTATCGTCACATGAAAAATGTTGCAACATTGTCTATGATATTTACTTAAAGTAGGAGAATTAATTTATTAAACACTTTATATCAACTGTGAGGATTATTATGACTGTTAATAAAATTATTTCTCATAGTTTCTTAGTTAAGATATACTTTAAAGAATAATATTTAAAAAAAATATTTTTTCGGACGATTAATCGGTCCGATATTGCCGATTATTAATAATCAGCAAAGTGGCCGATTATGACCGATTAATCGGTACTGCCGATTAATCGGTGCATACCTACTTGGGGGTATGTCATATATTGATTAGAAAACTAATCCTCTTAAAACGTAAACATAAAACTTAAGCTTCGAAAGAATCTATTTATGGATGCCTTTTATTGAAAATTTTTCCAGTAGAAAATCAACAAAAAATCAGTATATGATGCTAAAATCTATGGACTTTCATGCATACATTTACTTTATATATTGACATTTTCAGAAAGCATTATTGAACCGTTACCATCATCTATACACATACAAACCTATAACGGGGAAAGATTTGGACTTTTTTTCATTGATCAAATCTTAATGGTAAGACGGCACTGTCTAGCAATGCTGACATACCCAGGCATTTAACATAAGTTTAACATATAGTATATTAGTTTAACATAATAATTCCCTTTAAACTCACCTATTAGTGGCATGAATCACAAGACGCCATGGGAAATGAGCTTAAATAGTTATTTTTTGGGTTTTCATTTCTCCGAGCATAAAGCCACGAACAAATTTAATTTCAATGAGCACGGAAGCAATGCTAGTCTTCTATTCATGGCATCGTCTTTTCTTCAAATAGAATCTTTCACTAATATCATACTGCCTTTAAATCTTAATTCTGACAATATCAGATTTCAATGAAAGAAAATGTTCCTGTATGGGTGAATTTCTCCTGCACTCCTTTAATTGTTTCCTTCTTATACAGACTCATTTTTTCGGTAGTTCCTGGCGATTACAGTCGTTTCATGGGTTTTTTCTTTAATGACGGTATCCTAAAATTCTATTGAGCTAGTTCAAAGTATTCTAGTTTTACTAACTTTAAATGGCATATGTAACAAGAATCGCTTATTTTAATCAAGTTATCTACTACATTGAATCGTTAAAAAGAAGAAAAAATGTGCTATTGCACATACAAAGAATTCATGTATCATGAAATGGAAGCACATTAAAAATGAAGAAAAATAAGTTAAAACGAGAAAGTGTATGATGTTCGTCCTTCGAAGTTTCTATTTTAACTATGTGTTTTACCGTTTATGTTATTTACATTAGTTTATTTCTGCATTATTTATATTCATAGTCAATTCTATTCTGAGAAGCTTAAACACTATATGTGAATAGTCCGTCTTAATCTTAATGGCATATATTTACTAATCACATAGATGAGCTCGTCCAAAAGCAACTATCGTTTATCAGAGTCAGACCATCTGAATAAAACTAGCGTAAAGACAATCATTCGTAGTAAGTATTTATAGTTACCTTTTATATATCAATTCAGTTTGTCGCCTACACGTAGGAGTAAATAGGATCCTCATTTGTTTATGAAAAACAACGTGCATCTACCATATAAATGAATGTTTCTTCTATGATTTCATTTTCATTATGTGTATTTGTAGAAGCGTACGGAACCTTAATTTTTGGGAGTGGGGAAATTCTCAATTTGACAAATAAAACTTCAATTTTTACCGAATGCTGAAAAAAAAAACGCGCGAATGCATGCATATATACATACAATGAGAAGATATGTTAGGCATCACGTCAAAATTTGGCGAAAAAAATTTCTTGGAGAGGTCACGCGACCTCTCGTGACCTCCTAATCTGGAGTTCCTATGTACTTGTTATAACTTTACATCAGATACATTTACGAGTGAATCACCAAATTTAAATTTATGTTTGAACAAAACTCCCCTTTTAGGAATTTCATGCTTGAATGGTAAGATGTTTTGGAATAGCGCGATTGTGGAAGGATCATGATATAGATATAAAACCTCTTATCAACAGATGAATAGCACTTAATACGAAGCTTAACACGTAACGAAATCAAAAGGCGAACGAATACTCTGTAAAGTTATTTTTAAATTTGAACTCGTCAAGAAAATCTTATCAAATCATCAGAACGCAAATAAAAAAACATTTTCAACTGATCATTCGTCGCTAGATTATTTGTATATTCATAAGTTAGTCATTCTGTTGGAACAACATAAAAGCAGAAAGATAAAAGCTGCCGTGGCGTTCAAACACTTCTGTCTCATTTTTTAAGGTTAGGTTGATCTTTGTAAATGGAATTGAAATTGTTACTGTGATGCTTTTCCCTAGTCGCTAAATATTCCGATATGCAAATAAGATGTAATCAAAAATCTTAGAAATCGCTGAGATTTCTTCCTGGAAAAAAAATCAATTTTGCTAAATATGCAACATTTCCTTTGATAGTATCGTTACTCAAAGAAAAAGTAAAGAAGCATATGAAAAATAAATTCATCACGATCGTTTTATCAGTAGCGCACTCGTAATATAAATGCATATTAACAGGTTATTTAACGTTTTAACTTTGAAAAAAATTAATATCTATGTATGATCAAAGTCACTTTGAAATGTACTCTCTGATCAACTAAATGTTTCTAAATCCAGCTCAAACTTTTGAATTTTCAGTTCAGTATTCAAGTAATAAAATGAGTGCACAAATGTTGGACGACAGCCAACAAGCTCTAACTTTTATACATTGCTTATTTTTTTAACCGAAAAAAAATGTAGTTTCGATTTAGTAGAGCTGGATTGATGTAATTTAGATATAAAGACGTTTCGCATCTTTTTTTTTTAATATTTTTATGATATATATTGCTGTTATTCTTTTAATTCTTTCCTTTTGTTTCACAAATCCATTGCGAAATCAATCGAAATTCGCGATGAATTAGCATATTTTCGAAGAAGATTATATAAGAGTATTTTTGATTCAGTAGCTCGATTTACAAAAATTTGGATTAAAAAAACGAGTTGGCAACTCTTTTTTGTCTTCCGAATATACGTACTGTTATTATTCTTTTAATTATTATTCTTTTAATTATTATTCTTTTAATGCTGAAATCTATTGCCATATCAACTAGGAGAAGTTTAAGGAAGTTTCCTCTATATTAAATGCAAAATTTGGTCTTTAACTGCACAATTCTTATTTAATGGCAAAAGTGAAATTTATCTTCTCTTAAAATGCACTGAAAAACAAATTTTTTATTCATACTCTCTGAATATGAATAATTGTATCCTTGTGAAACAGTATCACAATATCCGAAATTCATGAAATATTTAAAGCTCAAACATTTCTATTTACACTCGACTCCATACAGTTAAAAAGTTTTTTAAAGAAAAAAAAGACGAAATTTTTTTTAAAGCTAGTAAGTTTCCACCATAAAATAGAAACTTTAAAATAAGAAACTACGAAAAAAAAAAAAAAACGCGTGGTAGCCTAAATGGCGCTCAAAGACTTTTATATTATTGTGAAAAAAAAAATAAAAAAGAAAGACTTAACTAGTTTATGATTTTTCAGCAGGCTAAATTCGCTGTTTTTGTGTTGCTGTTTGGTGCAGTATCCGGAAGAAAGTGCTGCGGCAAAAGCTAGAGATGTAGCCGCCACGGCGGTTAAGCGTTTATTCGCTCGAAGAAAGCACTTAAAAAGAGGCGTTAAAAAAATCGGGGGTTTCGCTTGGGGGGACGTCTCATCTCTCCATCCTTAATGTGTGTGGGAAAACAAAGAACTAAAGACGGGTGGAATTAATTAAAACCCAGTGATTCCCTCTGCTGTTGCTATGGTGATGGGATGTTGATATTCGAGACTCGGCTTCCAGCGCTGAATCAACACAGAGAGATCGTTTGTTGGAGCAGAGCAAACAAGGAGGGGACAAGCGCCCAGGGGCCCCCTGACCCCACCCAAGAGTGGCCCCGGGCGCTTAAGTGCGCAAAGAAGCAAAAACAAAACAAGTTCAAAAAAGAAATAATCGGAGGAGCAAAAATGGATGGCAAATCGGAGTTCCAGCAAAAAGATTTATTTATATTTCTGTTAATTGCTTTATTTTGTTTAAATAATTCTCCCGAATTATACTTCGCCCAGATTGGGCCAGAATTTATCCTAAAGTTAAATAAAGGAAAACATTGCTGTAGTAATTCAGTACACACTCTGAGATAAAGTTAAACTACAGCACTAGTTCTTGTTCGGTTAAGATAACTAAATGAAGTTTATACAAGAAACGATTAGTAAGCATTAAAATGCAGCAGTTATTTACAGAGTCAGTCTAATTAACTGACCCTGTGGTAGACTTTGATATTTTGTGCTAGTCATGGCATATTTTATTTTATCTCGGTCTATTTGCATAAGTCTATTTGAATCTAAACTGAATCGAACTCCTGTTACAAAATCCCTTGGCACAGCAGGATGTATGATTGGATATCAGAAAATGGATATTCATGATAGTTGATGTCTCATTAAACTACTCGTTCAAAACATGTAACTTACTCGAAGTTGTGTTAGCTCATGTAATTTCCATATGATCTTGTAGGATACAATGGCTAATAGATTTTTAATGTACAAAAATACGTTTTTGAGAAATAATAAATTAATTTTCTTAGCTCTGACTTATTTGTGATTTCTTTCACAATTCAACGTAAGTTTCCCAAATAATTGATGCTGATTCGGTAGTACATCAGTTGGAACTGATCATTGCCGAGTTCCCAGATTAATATCTAACTTCCTGAGATTCGTTCTACTTAGCCAAACGCACCCTCTAAAATAAAAGAAAAACCAAAGTTTGATTTAGAAGTTTAAGTTAGTCGTGTATTCTTTTATGAAAGTAGGGGAGAGTGGTAATGAATGGGCCATGGTGATGAATGGGCCACTAACAAAATATGAAAAAGTATTTGCATGAATTTTTTTTGGTGCCACCAATTGATGTAGCTATTTGTTCTACTAAACTTATCCAATTTTCATTCGTTTGCGCTGAGCCATTTTCAAACTAGAGTGGCATGGTCAAGAATCTGACTGAAAAGTAAGTTTTTCCCTTTTTAGTAAAACATTTCCTAGCTAAAATGTACCAAGTACTTCACTGCATACATATGTATAAGCTAGTCTTTCCATATCTATAAACTAATCTTAAGATGTATTTTGATGTTATCTAAATTCAATGTACTCAAAAAACCTAAATGTATTCCAAAAGTATAGGTGGGGCTGAATGGGCCACTATGTCATGGTAATGAATGGGCCACCTAAATATTGTTTTTCTTCCTTTTCTTTGGATTTTCGCATTAATATGAAACATAACTGACTGTCATAGATAAAGATTACTGTCGTCAAAATAGGTTTGTAGTAACTTCTAAATATAATTTGCAGATCTATATTATATTCCTATAGTACAATAGACCTCTGGTCGCAGTGCGTGGCTTGAAAAAGCCCCCCTCTCTCCTTCATATTATATTCCTCACAGTACAATTTCATTTTCTTTCTTGGTAACTTAAGTTAGATATTTCTTATTCCCGATGTCTAGTAAATTTAAAAAAAAAATTTGAATTTTGACAAGTTTGAAAATGAAGATGAAGTTTTTGAAAGTGATTTTTAATATTATTTTTGAAATATATAAATTTTGTTAAATCATAGTGTGTATTATCTGTTATTTTTTTATATATATTTGATGTTATTTATTTCTTACAATCTCATTATTTAGTCATTTTTCTGCTACAATTGGTATGCATCAGTTTTATTTTAATTGCATCAGTTTTGATGTTTATATAATTTTAAATCAGTATGATTTTGTATCATCATGTCAAGTGCCACATTTATTTTGTCATATTCAGCAAATAAAAGATTAAATACACATGTTTTCATTGAATTCATTTAGTGGCCCATTCATTACCTTCGATGGCCCATTCAACCCCATAGGTGGGGTTGAATGGGCCAAATTTCAAAATTTTTATTTTCTATTATAATTCATTATAGACAGGTGCTAATCCAACTTTTATGACTTTTTTAGATAGCCAGATAAGTAAAGTAACTAAAACACCAATTTAGAGTTAAAACAAAGTGTTAGAAAAAATTACAAAAATTCAAAACCAAAAAAGTGGCCCATTCATTACCACTCTCCCCTAAATCTGATTTCTCCCACTTCTTTCAGCTGTAAGAGTATATGCAGTCATTGGCGAATGTGAAAGAACATGTAAAAAGTGCGAGGAAAACATCAGACCCTGTCAGTCTCCTCTTACTTTAAAACTGCTCAAACTTTCAGAACATAGCCTATTTACTTGGCGACTTAACTATTAGCTGCAGCATGGAATTCATTTGGACAATTTTTCTCCTAATCAAAGTAAATAACTATCAAACCAAAAAAAAAAAAAAAAGAAGCTAGAGACTGACAATATTTAAAGACTGAATATTAAAGAGCCCTCTTTAGGAGATCGTTTAGAGAAGAATTAATAGTGTAACAGATAGAAGATAATTCACAGAAAAAGATTGAGATTAGTAAAACAGTTACAATAATCTTAAATTCATTGATTTTAAGCTCAATGGCATGCCAATAAAGATTAAATTGCATGAATAGCAATATTTTTGATCTCATATACTCCCAGAAATAGAATGATTATTTTCAAGGATTTTTTTGATCCTAAGGCAAATTTCGTCATTTAAGATTGCGTCTTCACCGAGTCAGAAACATATTCTCAAATCTTACGAATTTTTCATAATTTGACAAAAAGTTTACTCGGAGCATATTTGACAAAGCAATTTCTTCAAGTACAATGAAAATTTCAGAAGAGTTGAGCATGTGTTTCTGAACAGTTCAGTAGTAAAACCATATATTAAAAAAATAGCTATACAAAAACAAGCTGCAGTTTTTAGCACGAGTCCCTATTTCTATGTAATGAATAGAATATACCTTCTAGCTTCAAAGTTTGTATATTATATTTTCATAGGAAATTTGTCCGTAAATATGTTATTTGTTTTTTCGCAACGCATAAGTAATAGCTTGCTGGAAACAATGATTTTCCTCTATTTTCTGCTGCGTATCTACTGTCTGCGTAGTTTACTTGCAATACATGCTATATTATTTATTTTATCCAGGTCTTAATTTACATAGTTGCTGGCGGGAGCTCTGTTCCTGGAATTCTTTTTAATTTTAAATGAATTTTACACAGTTAGGCGAAATTCAGCTTTCATAACTACCGAAGACAAATATTCAAATAACAGAACTGTACCTGTAAAACGGTACGCAAGATCATCTCAATTTAAATCCTTTATACATTTTACCATTTTAAAATTCCACTTCACTACAAGTTAAAAATTTCTTTGGTAAAGCGTACTGTTTGTTTTAAGATATTGTAACGAATAATAAGAAATGAAATATACATAACATGTTGGTCATACTTTTAAGTGCTGATGTCCCATTGATGTGATTTGTAATAACGCACAACTGATGTATTTTTCAGGAAGTTATTGATCTTGAAAAAAAACTAATAAATATAAACGAATACGACTTGATGCGCATAAGATATGCCAGGACCTTTTTTATACGAATATGTTATGATTTTTTATTTATTTATTTATTTATTTTTGCTTTGAGTCAAATTATCAGTCAAACATTACTACAGAAGCAACTTCGCGTATGGGTTATTTCTAGTTTCATATAAGTAGAGCCATTTTTAGAAACTGTTTATCTAGAAAGGGCAGTGACGTCATTTCAAGTTTTTCCAGGGGAGGGCAAAGGGTAAAAACACAATACAATTTCACCAGTAAACAACAAAAGCCACGCCCACTTATGTGTAAATACATTGATTTCTAAAAGTCAGGGGAGGGCAAATGACCCCCCCCCTGCCCCCCCCCCCCAAATGACGGGTCTGAGAAAGGGCTTCATCTAGAAAGTCATATTAGATAAAAAATGAAATTCAACTAGACTTAATGATTTCCAGAGCAAACTGGCCCTTATTTCCCAATTTCAGTACATAAAATTGTCAACACTATAACATTTAATTCACGTTTTTGCAATCGACCCAACTGTCATACCAACAAGATCGAAAAAAAAAACAGCAGTACCTAAAAGAGGAACACAGAGTGTGTGCAGCAAAGTTTATAGAATTAAGGAGTAGCTTGAAGTAATATTAAATAGCAACACTATAAAAAGTAAAAAGGGGGTATTGTCGGCACAAAATGACTTCGCTTAAAGGAAGTCATTTTGAGGGTTTATTATGACTGTAATTTCATTAAGAAATCTGCGGTCTTTATGACTTACGGGCAAAAAGGGGGGAAAATGTGACGTGACACAAATTGTCTCAGAATAGAAAGCAAGAAGGTATGTTAAATGCTTCCCAACTGAGAAAATAAGGTTAACTTCATTGAAAATGTTTCTATTTTTTCTTTTCTTTTTCAAGTTTAAAATTATTTTTAGATTTACTAATAATCATAATTATGGTTTGTTTTCTAAATATATACAGTTCGAATGTTCTCAACTTCACGGTTACTATGAAAGTGCACTGTCTACTGAGTTAGATTTATTCATTTGCTTTAAAAAAAAAAGACAACGAAAAATAAATAAAAGTGTGATTGGTTTTCCTCAGCGAAATGTGTATTAAAAAGTTGAAGTTGAAATATTCCATTCAGGTAATATTTATAAAAACACTTTGCAAACATAATAGTAATAACTTGTTTTTAAACATTTATGACATTGCTGAAACTTTAAAATATTAGGTTTTTTTTTTTTTTTTTTTGTTTTTTTTGACAGAAAAAGTTTTTATTTTTTAGCTATAAATTTTAAACCCGGTGGCAGAAACAGCACGAATCCCCGACGTGCGTCGTAGATACTTGAGAAAATCTGCAGACTATTTCTTACTAGGGGGAGAAAAAACCCTTAAAATTGTTTTTAAAAAAACATCTTAAATTTCTGCTAGAAAATATTTGTGATGCATTTTCTGGGCTATACTCTATTAGAAGCATGCACTTATTACACTAGCATCTTACATTTAAGATGATAATTCTCCTACCAATTTACATTTTACGATTAATCTGCAAATGTTTTATCTTGCAGATTTTTATTTATTTATTTATTTTTTTACTGCGTCGCAGACTGCTCAAAAAAAAAAAAAAAAAATCTGCTGTCGGGATTTTGAGAAATGAAATTTTATTCAGCAGTGACTTATACCTAGACTGTCGAGTCGGAGTTGTGGGGCAGGAGTCAGACCTATTTTGGGGTCAAGGACAAAGGACTAGGAGTCTTGATTCAGAGTTGGATGTTTTTAACTTCCAGGAGTCGGAATCGATCACTTTCTCTCCGTGTCTATATCTTTGGTATGTCAGAAAATGACTGAAATTTATTTTAATTTTGTTTATCAACAACTTTGAAGGCGATTGTTTGCTTGTCAACAAAAAATGAAGGTGATTTGGCCTTATTAAGAGCATGGGATTCCAATAATGCCAACTCTGGGCAAGGATTACCTCACACAAGGCTGAACACACACAAAAAAAAAGTGTGGGGGGGGGGAGAAAATACCAAAAAAAGTACCTTTATACTGGAAAGAAAATTGGAAATTCTTTTAATGTAGATATAAAAATGCATTAAACAAGGTTTGATAAAAATATAAACGTTATCGAAAATTCAATGTTTTTTTTCAATAGAAAGCATAAAGATTAATCGTCAATTTCGGGTCGTTGATGGAATCCCCTAAACTTCACCTTTCACTCCCTTCTAACACCCGGACTTTAATAATGTTCTTAATATAAGTAGGAGCGACGCCATTTCAAAAATGGACCCAAGAATATATCCTACAAGAAATGTTTACAATCTCTCAGAGTAAAAAGAAGAAGACTATACTAACTAGAAGTTATAAAGAGAATTTTACGGTTCATATAGTATAATTATTTTGGAAATATCTTCAAAAATCACAAAACATAAAAAGACATTTTGTTCCCTACCATGAGCTCCCATCGTGATCCTATTTTGATAATTTTACCACACTTGCCGGCAGTTTTTTAGTAAACAAAAATGCATTTTGGTTCTTGTTTCGTGTTATAAGCTGAAGGTAAAAAAACTTTTTTTTAAAGATATTCAATGTCAAATAATAGTTTTAATGACTTTGAAAGATTTATCTCACAAATGTTTCCCAAATAAAATCTCAGATGAAAACTTTTTTCTACAAATTCAAAAAGACCCAAATGAAAAACTCCAGTTCTGGCAAAATCGGAGATTTTTTTTTTTTTTTTTTTTTCGTTTTAAATCTAACCCAAACTTCACTTATTTGCAATTTTTCCAGTTTTTTTATTGGGCACACACACAAATTTTACCCTATATAGTCCTATAAATTTCAGTGAAATTAATGAAATTTAGTTGTGAGGCTCGTTGAAATAGACATGGAATGATTCTTAAAATAGCGCCACAGTACCTAATTTTCATAGGGATTTTTTAGAGATATTCGTCCATGCTCAATTGGAAATTTTAAAGAATTGTTATCCTTATTCTCATAGGGTTTTATTTAAATGTCATCATTACTTATGTAGGACGGTAGACATTAAAGCATTTGCCACGTGACATCACTATTTCTTCACCATCAAATGAAAGTATTCAAAATAGGCTGTACAATGCCAAGCCACTAGTGAGCTAGTTTTGAAAAATTTCACTGCACTCTCCTGCTGAAGCTATTACGCTGAATGGGACAAAATGCCCTAGAGATTTATGTAAAGGATTTTTATTTTTTTCATTATTTTCTACTTCATGGTACAAGTAACTGAAAACGTACTCAATTCTCTGGCTTAAAACATTTATTTTAGTGAAGTGTTTTGAAATCCTTAAGTTAAAAAATAATGTACGAAATAAAAATAAAAAATTAATAAAAATAATGCTCGAATCAAAAGTTAAAAAGTTAATAAAGTAAAATAAAAATTGAAACTAAGGTATCGCAGCAAAGATCGAACGAAGAAATTTTCGTTTGATGTGACACCTTTCCCACAAATATTATTACGGGAGACAGACACGCAATTCTCCTATATTATGATTTGACAGCTTTTGAAATTTTTAGTGATACCAAATAAATTTACTAAGAAAGATTCTTTTGCATTTAAACCCTAGTTCTCTTTACCTCCAATTATTTTTAAATATACAAAGAGCTCATTCTTTATCTTTTTATGAAAGTGAAAATGTTGAATCAGAAATAGAAGTATATCACTTAATTACAAGCAACATAAAGTTTTTGTAGAACTTAAGTTTGCAAAAAAATGACCTTTCTAGCCCCTCAATATACTACGTGCAAAAAAATTGTTATTTTCCTATGGTAAGTTCATTATTTTTCAAATTATAATGCGATGTAAAGTGCAAGGTCTTGTTTTGCTAAAAAAACGCCTTACATTTGGTTGCAGTAATCACAGAAGATATGCAGATAGCAATTAAAAAAAAGCTGCATCATTTTGATTGGCTTTACCTGATTTAGAGATATTCGCGTTATCTTTATAAGTATGGTTTTTTTAAAAATTCCCACAAATAAAAAAAAAGTTTAACCTTATTTCTAAGCAGTAAAGGCAAAATGAAATTAAGAAGGGATTTAATTTTTGTGTAAAAATTTGAAATACGACAAAGAAATTCACTTGTGTTCAACAATGCACCCATATTTTGCAATTACCTTTTTATTATTATTTATTTTCGTATTACATAAAAATTAAAATTTTCCTTGAGAAATTCTCAAAAACATTCCAGCACAACCACTATTTCAAAAAAAAAAAAGTTTTGTTACGGCAAGGAAAAAGGTTTTATTTTAATATTGCTTATTTTTCAAAACGAAAAGTTTTAAAATTTAATTAAAAAGAAAAGTCTAATTTAATGTCATAAAATGACAAAATAAAAAAGCGCTTTTTATGATCATAATGAATTCAGCACTATTCACTCATCTTCTGCAATTACCTTTCTTAATTTGTGTCTAGCATAAAAGACAAAAATTTACCTAGGAAACTGCATAATTGGTGAAAAAATGAGAAGACAAAAAAATATTTAGAAGAATGTAGCTAGCAAAAATACCTCGCAAGAACCAATACACTTTACAAATAAAGGATTGACGAAGAAAAGAACGCTTGTTTTATACAGCATTTGAAATGTGCTCTACAACCGATTTTTTTTTCTTGTGACGTGCAGCATAAAGTTTATAACGCGGTTCTTTTTCAAGCTTCGCGATCAAATGGATTATCCAAGCAAATATTGAAAAAACTGTTTTGTCTAATCTTTAAGCCAATGGGAACATTAAAGATGGGTATTTTGTTTCTTGAGGGACAAAATGTTGATCTAATGTCATCAGGAAAAATTGTTCCTGAAAAATATCGAGAGGTAAGAAAAGTATGCTTTATTTTTTTTCCTCTCGCCTAAATCGAAAGAAGAGCCCAGGGATGTTAGCATTGGGTATTTATTGAAGACCAGTTTTACCAGGTTGCAAAATCACGCGAAATGGTTTGGCTGTTACTTATGTTAATTGTGAAGCTTCTGTACTACAAATGAGTACAAAATTTCCCTCAGCTAATGACGTCGAATAGGGGGGTCAGCAGAGAGGGGGGGACCGAAAAGGGTCGGTCGGTTCGCGTGTGTTTGAGGACGGAGTGCCAAAAAAAGGGAAAAAATTGTCCACTGCCTTAGCTCTGGCTGCACTTATGTCAACACAAGAAATGTAGAGTCAACAGCGCGGTAATTGAATTTTTATTAAAGACGAACGCAAAGTAAACGCACTTTTAATTAAGTTTAAATTGAAGAACAACAGGACTGGCCCGCATGGTTGGTGGTGGAAGAGGGAAAAAGCCGGCCAGGAAAAACCTGCCTGATTCTTTTAACATATCGCCTCATCAACTTTCTTTAATTTCGTGCCTTAAGGGTTAGTGGAAAAGAAAAAGACGGTGGAGCGAAAAAGAAAAAAGGCCCGGCTCTCTTTGTTTGTGCTAAAGGCAACAAAAACACGGTCTCGTTTCTTGTTAGTGATGCTGCTGATTAATCATGCTGTGTGCTATTGACGCACGGGGCATATGTCCCCCTCCCTTTCCCCCCTCAAATCTTTTTCCCAACGGGCTCAATGCGCGGATAAGGGGGGAAAGGGGGGCAGCCGTCCAAACTGATTCCAAAAAGAAAAGCGAAGAGTAATCATTGAGAATAAAGTTGTCTCTTTCTTTTTTGATAGCAGCGGTGACTAATGATTAGAGCAGGTATTTTTTGGGCCAAAAACCGGTGCTCAAATCTTTCAGTGCTGAAAAAATAAAACCACGTTCCTAAGTTAAACCTTATATCAGCTTTATAATTGTTGATATTTTTCTTACGTTTGCTCGACTAATTGAGTAGCGGGATTGTTTTTACAGCGCACTGCCGCTTTGGACTTTATTTATATTAACCACTGATGGCATTACGGTTCATGTTTTCCTTACTCCCGAATTTATTTTATTTATTTAGATGACTTTTTTGTTCGATCTTCATCGAAAAGAAAATGATCGAAAAAAATTACTTTAAAGGAAATTTCTCGATCGTCACTAAAGAAAGTATCTAACGAGAGAAGAGTTTAAAACTGCGTTAAATAGGAGATTTTTGACGTTGCTGTTGGATGTTATTTCAGGTTCTCTTTGTTTTAGTCCCATTTTTTTCTTCGCTCGCTCATGTACTCACATTTTTATGTTGGAAGTTGGTTTGTCATCCGATAAAGTTTTGCCTATGAAGTTTTTTGACAATCGTTTGTATTAACTTACAAGATTTTTTTATGTGTAGACAGTATTTTTTCTACCCACGCGTAATATTTTAAGCTACGCATCAATTATGTGTGTTTAGCTTGCTTGTTTTAAAGATTTCAAGGAAAAAAATTATTTTCTTGCTCAGAGCTCATTATTTGTTGATGGAATCTAATACGAGATAAGAACAAAATCAAAGTTAAAGCACTTTTTTTTTTCAGAGAAGCGCGCAGCTATTTTTTGATGAAACAAAAACGATATATCACTAGAATAACAAAAAACGGATAAGCAACGATCTTAAAAATGCCAAATGCCCTATGGACACGAAGTTGCGTATCTTCATGAACGAAAAAAAAAGTCCCTTTTTCTTTCGAAAACATTCGATTTAAAAATGTCTAATATAAAAACATACGTACAGTAGCACATTTTAATTCTATGAGTTTTAGCACTGACAAAATTACCAGGAAATGCATAAACCAGATGTTACCAAAATTTTAATAAATGTGACTCACTGATCAGGAACCCAGCCAGTTGCGACCTTCTTCGCTCTCGCCAATGAGAATAGAAAATAAGACCAAGGAAGACACAATTCTAATTCTGTCCTTCTTGGTTTCCCCGCAGCAGTAAATGTTCTTAGATATACTTGACTTGTTTACATAAAATAATAAACTAACACGAAAACACCTAGTGCATCATTAGTTATTCCAAAATGTTTTAACAGTTTTAACTAACTATATAAATAGTTACTCCTAAACCATAGTTAAATCATACTTAGAATGCAGTGAAAGCACAAAAACAGTGTAATGATTTATTTAAATCAACTTAAAGAAGTTATTTTGAAAATCCTTTCTACCAGAATTTCTCGAATGAAAGTTTTTTTAGTTTAGTACAATTTAATAATGATACACATTATAATATTTTTAAGTTTAGGTTTAAAACTTATTAAAATTTAAATGCTTGACGATTTTAGTAGTTATGTCATCATTTCATGTAAAAGCCAACATTTTCTGCTACTGTTTTAGAATTCAGCTTGTTTTGTGACGCCCCCCCCCCCTCTTCAGAAAAAAAATCTGTTCGTTAAGATTAGCGAGACTGAGCACATCTCATTCGAATGCAATGATCCATAGTTTGGGAAGATGGGAAGCGCTGATATCACTAGCGCAGCCAGGATTTCCTTATGGGGGGGGGGGTATTTTTTCACCATAGCCATCCTTATGTGTATACATATCAATATATCACGATCAGATATATAACTTAAAAACATGAGTACAAATGCGACTGTTACCACTCTCTTCGCCGCACCGTAGCGGTTAGTTTTCGTATTCAAAAGTAATATTTACATATAGCTATGTAAAAGTACAAATTCATTTCAATATTCAAGGCTTGTAACTGTCGAATACATCAGAATCAGATGTTTCTGCATTACTAGGCAGTGTTTTTTTTTTTTTTTTTTGGCATGTTAGCATAATTTTAGAAATAAAATCATTTTAAAGGATAATATGGAAATCATGTTACAGTTGATTATTTGCCTCATAAGCGACAAAAAGTAATAAATACAAACGACTGAATAAAAATATTGAACTCCTGTTTATTTGCACACAAACAACATTTATATTTTAAAACTATGTTAGAGCAATACACAGCGAATTCATTTCACTGCATTCTACCGAATTCAAACGAATGTAAAACAAAGGAACAACAAAACCATTATAATATGGCTTCGAAAACGAGAAATATAAACAAATTATGATATTCAGGGCAATAAAAATTCAAATGACATATATTTATCAGAGAGATATAAACGTATGAAAAGATAAATTGTTACAATATTTAAAAAATATGCATAAAATATAAATGTAAAAAATAAAATAAAAGTGAAAAGGAAACATAAGCAAACTATAGACGTGAGTTCTTTAACAATGGACTTTTGGGATCGGGATAAGAAATGAACCTTTACTGTTATATGGTGATTACAACTTACAAAGCAATATGTAGTCTGCGTGACTTTTGTGCCAGCTGGTTTAGAACGTCATCTTCACTGATGGGAATTCGGTCATGGATGTAAGCCATAGCCAGTCCATTTAAACGCTCTTCACCAGTTTTATTTCTTAAATATGTTTTCAAAAACTTTAAAGAAGAGAAAGACCTTTCAGGCGTGCATGTCGTTACAGGAATTGTAGCAGAAATGGTGAGGAGAGACTTTATTGTTGGTAGGAGCTCAGCGTTGCAGTGTTGCAAAGCTTCAAGTGGGTTTTTTGATTTTTTTTTTCACCAGTTCTTGCCAAAGAATAATTTCCCCCAATAAACTTGGAGCTTATGAAATTCCGCTAGTTTCATAACACCAGAAATGTCTTCCTCGCTCTTACCTATATTCTCCTTTAACAAAATCTGGAAGGGTGTTAAGATTTTCTCATGAGCTTCAAATTGTTCGTATAGTACTTGAATAGTATTTTCCATGAAAGGAATGAACAAAGATCGTAGGAAATATTCTTTAACCGTATCGGCTGGGCCAGATTTTGTGTCTGCAAATATATACTCAATGGCATGGTCAACGAAAATACGTGATTAACCACAAAAAGGCTCACCAAGAAGTCGCACTTTAGTACAGCACTCTGGAGAAGCTGGGCTTCGGTAGCTGTTTTTGTGTCAGCCCACTTTTGTATTTCTTCCAAGGATGAAAGCAGAGAGTTAAGAAGCTCAATAAAAGTTGTCACTGCGCAGTGGCGCTCAACCCATCGAGTGGGGCGGTTTCTCTTTAATTTTTCTTTTTATTGTTTCTTCAGATGCCGTTGCAATCTCAGCTGTTAACTCTACTTGGCGCTTCGGAGCGTTAACAAAATTTTGTGCCCTCTCAATAACACCAATGCAATGCCTAACTGCTTGAACAGAACATCCTTCAGAGATTCAAAGATTTAAACAATGCGAGCTGCAATGCACATATATAGCCCTCGGATACTTCTCTTGGATGAGTGCTTGAACACCCTTTATGTGCCCGCTCATAGCCCTTACACCATAATAACCTTGATCAACCATATGTTGAGGCTGCATATTTAGGTCTTCGATTGTTTTCGTTATTATTGCAGCTAGTCTCTTTCCAGTTACATCAGTTATATGAATAAATTGCAAGAATTCTTCGTGAACATTACCCTCCTCGACAAACCTGACGCAGAACGACATTTGGGTAATTGTACTGACATCAGTCGTTTCGTCCACTAGAACAGAAAACCACTGAGCCTTTCTTACTTGCTCAATGAGCTTTCCGAGGACAATGCTGTTATAGTCCGGGCGCCATTTCGAAAAGCATGTTTTGACTTATGAATAAAATTTTTTCGCTGTTTTTGATAGCTTATGTTATGTACATTTCCGATCCGATTCAGGCGCGCACACAGGAGGGGGCTTTGGGAGCTTAAGCTCCCCCTATGACAAAACTAGACTTGAAGGCTTTAAGCATCAACGACATTTTAAAGTTTTCCACATTGTCGGGAAAGATTCAAGTCATTAATAACTCAATATATACTACGCTTTGAATCCAATTGAAATGACAAATACGCACACGTATAACATATACCTTGTCTTTCTTAAAGTCTGGGGGAAAGTGGGTAAATTCTCACTTATAAATGACCGCTCCCCCTCGTCTACAATTTCCAAAAAACCAAGGCATTGTTTTCAATTAAATCATTCATTGTACATGTACAGACGCATGAGGCACGAGAATGGGGCCTCGGCAAAGCATGATGGAACTTCAAATCACAGAGAGTCTCATCCTCAAAACCAAAATAATTTTAATTTCGAGGATTTGTCATTTAAAATCATGATGTTTCGCAGTGGCGAATTACAGGTTTGAAAGATGAAGGCACTGGCAAGAAATTAAAAATTTCAGTACAGAAAACCAAACTAGTTAACTGAAAAATCTTTTCCTATTTTCTCCATTTTGATTTGGAATAAAAATATAAAAAAAAAAAGTAGCTAAGAAAATCGGAGGAAGGGGGTATCCGAACCTAATTTCTCTCTTTTTTTCGGCATTCAAGTTAGAAAGGAATTATAGTTTTAGAGCTTCAAGTCTTGAAAAATTCCGGGAGAAAGTCTGAATGTCTTCATTGAAGATCGTCTAATAATTGGTTTTTGGAACATGAATTTCTAAAAATTTCTGGAAGTGAAAAGCGAGCCCCATTATCGAATATGGCCTACAGTTTTATTTTTAAAATTTTATAGTCTGGTAACTTATGCCTATTTTCATGACTTTTTTTGAGGGTGGTTTTTTATAGGAAAATAAAAATGAATTATCTTGAATATTAAGAGTGTTCTTATTTACATATTGAAAATATATAAAAAAAAATATTTGAAACAATTTAAGAGTTTATTACTATATTTTTATTGTCACTCGAAGTTGGAACTTCAAAAAAAAAAAAAAATGCACGTGGGTGGCCCGGGTGATTTTGGCTCTTGATGTTATCTGAAATCAAATGTTCTTGATTATTCTTAATCTATAGACATGTCATTCTGGTTGAAACTACTAAAGTTAAATTTCAAGGGTAAATAACAAAATGGCGGACTTTGAAAAAAAAAAAGTCCTTTTATTTTAGCAAAGAAAGGGTTGTAAAATAAAAAGTTAGGGGTGAAAAAAATTCTGGTTAGTACCTACGAGAACTATAAGTGTGTAGAACAGCCTGTTAAAATTTGAAAACAATCGGTTCTGTAGAAAAAAAGTTAGGACCCGGGCCGAACAGAAAAACAATGTTTTGAGAAAAACGCGTTTAAAGTTCAACAGCAAACTCCGAGGCGCTCTAGGAAACTCGTCATAACTTCCGAAATATTTCAAATTTCTGTCTGCAATTTTCACAGTATATTCTCAAGACATTAAACTTTCAAATTAAGCAAAAAAAAATTTTTCGATTTTTTGAACCCAAGTTACCAGACTACTTACCTTAAAGGTTGGACTCCGAGACGCTTTAGGAAACTCGTTATAACTCCCGAAATATTTCGAATTTCTGTCTGCAATTTTCACAGTATATTCTCCAGACATTGTACTTTCAAATCAAGCAAAAAAAAAATTTCGATTTTTTGAACCCAAGTTACCAGACTACTATCTTAATTTCAAAAAATTAAAAAAAAAGACCCCCTCCTCCCACCAAATATTAATGATAAAAGGTCTTAAATTTCGGTTCCACCACATTCCATCCCATAACGTCATCAAAGATGGTCTACAATGGCATTTTTAAAACTTCAATTTCAAAAAATGTTCGAGGAAAGATCCCGAAAATCGTTTAAAATTGAGTTTTGAGATCTTTAATTTTGACAATAAACATTCACAGGAGAAAATCGAGCCCTGTGCCTTTCTCTAACATCATCAAAGATGCTATTGCGTTATTTAGACATCAATTTAAAAAAATTCCGGGTTGAGAGCGGTCGAACCCCATTTTTCCTAAGATTAACTGAGATAGTTTTACATTTCGTTTTTGAAATTTCAACATCAAAAAATCGTCAGTGAAAAGTTCCAAAACCCCCATTCATTCTCCTAAAATTTTCAAAGAGGGCCTACTATTGTGTTTTTTGGACATCAATTTCGAATATTTACAACGGGAGAGCCCCTGACTCGTGATCTTCCTAAGATTAACCAATGTCGTCTTAAACTGCGCTTTTCGAATCTTAATATAAAAACATTCCTAAACCTCACCCCCCAAACAATTGCAAAAAAATACGTGGAATTATAACGTTTTTATGGCCTCAAATTCTGAAAAAATATTAGATGAGGGCCGGCAAGTCTCAAATCTCCCCAACATGACCAAAAGTTGTCTAACTGTTGAATTTTTGGGATCATTTTTCGGAAATTTTTCCGGGGAGAACCCATGAACCCCGTATCAGTATGCTTGAATATTCCACTTTATGTCTTTGTTTATAATAGTAATGATCTTGATTCGTATCATAACGCTATTCTCGTGAGTGCATTAATCACCTCATCTTCAGTAAGGTTGGAAGATCCTCATAGTATTTACCATTTATTTTCTTACATAAACACAATTTGATAAATAAGTAAAAAATTCACATAAAATTTAACAGAAGCAAGAGAGCTTCCAATCAAAAAAGCAAAGCTTTACACTATTATTCCGGAAAAAAATAAATAAAAAGAAAGGGGGGGGGGGCGGTAATCTATTAAATTTTAGTATTTTCGGGATTTTAAAATTATAATCCAATGGCCTCTGAATATAAAAGGGGTAAGGGTGCTTGATGTCAGAAATTAGCCCCCCCCCCTTAAGTTAAATCCTGAGTGCGCCCCTGATCCGATTGATGCCACTCTGTCATAGCTGAGCATTTTGAGTAATTCAAGATGGCGTCCAAGATGGCACTTAAAACATTGAAAATGCTGTTTTGAAGCGATATTGACTAGTAATATATTATTATACATATTCGAACCTTACTACAGTGAACTGCCTGAGTACCGAAGCCGTCCTACGTTATGATGGAGCCCGAGCTAATATTTTCTATCGCCCCCTCCCCCAATACTCTTAAATAAATTCTTAAGTACGGAGTAAAATTAGCATCAAGAGACTTTTCTTTAGAACTTTAAAAGCCTCTGTAAGAAACAGTTAGGGGCATATACACGTTTATCAGAAAAGTACTGAACATTTTCATAACTTAAATTTTTATACATAGTTGAACATGTCATCTGAATTGTGTGTGCAGCTTAACAAAATAAATCTAATGTTTTAGCTTTTTTTAAACTAATTTGGTTGAAAAGGAATAATAATGACATGTCAGAAAATAAATTACAGTGCAGCTTAAATCTAATTTATTTAGTTTCTGGAACCCTCTCATATTTTAGCGCCCAGGGGCCTTTCCCCCCACTCGTTCATCGCTCATCTCTTCGGGTTGTTACTGTGCCGACCCAGCAGTAAGTCAACAAAAGCAGATGGTTCACTTTTTCCAAATCAAGAATTCCTAACAAAGTGCCGACTGTACTAACTGCTTTTCATTGATGACTTTTCAAAAATGCAGGAGCACAAGGCTTCTGACAAAATACATGTGCACAAAGAAGAAAGCAACGGAAGAATAAGTCGTGATACTGTGGACAGGGAGAACCTAAGGAAAAAACTGGAATTGTGCGTACAGCCTTTAAATCCATCGGAGCATCCTGAAGGATTGGTAAACATCGTATCTGGAAAAATTGTAGTAGCTAAGTCTGTTAATGTGGACAAAGCTTATGAAATGACTAAGATAGTTGCTCATAATTTTCAAGAAAACCTCCCAAGTGGCTTTCATGTTAGCCTAAAAAAATTCGTCATAAACATGGATGAAGATAAAGAGGGTGGCAAAATTCCAACAGCAATGCAGATGGACGCTTCACTCTACTCATACTCTATAATCATTGCTCAACAAGCAAACAGGTATAAAAATGGATGATATCCTAAAATATAAACTTTCTTCTGTCCCCCCTTCCATGTTTAAAGACAATGGTCATATGAGAGAAGCTGTGGGTAAGTCGCATTAATGAACGCCATGAGTGTGGTGCAGTCTGTTAGAAGAAGTAAGCCACCTACACTAATAATCATAGACGGTTGTGCGTTACTGTGGGCTGTGCATTGGCCTGTAGGAGGGATTGTGAGTGATTTCTTAAAAAAATTCCTGAAAAAAATCATTGACATGTTAAAAGTTGCTAATGGTGTTCGACAGATACTACGACTATAGCATTAAGAGTGCAACGAGAGCTAGTTGGGGAAAAAATGTTTCAAATTACTGAAACAACGCCACTTTCGTCACAAAATATAACGTTGTCAAGTAATGATAACAAACGCCAATTAATCCAGCTTTTATGCCAGTATATTTTTACGAATGTCTGTAATGTCCCACTTGAGCACCATTTGATTCTTACGGGGCAAAATGCTACACCGTTTGAAATATGTAGGGGCACCCTAACAAAGAGACCTGATTTACAAACAATACACGAAGAAGCAGATATTATAATAGTCCAGCAGCTAATAGCTGAAAAGAAAATGAAACTGTTCACGTCATATGCGACGACACTGACGTCTTCGTTTTGCTGTTGTTTTATTACCATCAATTAGATTTGAAAAATGAAGTTTTCATGGTATCGTTGAAACCAGGACGGGCAAGAGTAGATATCAAAGAAACAGTTTTGAAACACACGAAGATAATTCCCAGTTTGCCGGCGGCTCATGTCCTGACTGGTTGTGATTCTGTTGCTCCTCTCTATGGGATTGGAAAGAAAACAGCTCTTAAGTGTCTCCAAAAAGGCAAACGGTTAAGATTATTGGGCCGTAGAGAGAGCTGTATGACAGAAGTAATTCAGGAATGCACAAATTTTATTGCTTCTTGCTATGGTATTAAGGGTGCTACAGATCTGACAGAAGTGAGAATTTCCCTTTGGGCAAAAAAGATAGGTCAAGCGCAACTACAAGCACCTTCATTTTCTTCATTACCACCTACTAGGGAATTCTTTGCCGAAAATGTCAAGCGAGCTCACTTGCAAACCATTTTTTGGTTATCTGCAAGCAGTTCACAATTTCTTTACCTAGATCCAACATCATTTGGTTGGCAAAAAGATGAAGTAAATAAAGAGCCTTTTCCCATTGCCATTCCAAAAATACCCCAATTGCACCATATTGTATTATAGCAATGACAAAGTGCTCATGCCGTTCTCAACAATCTTGCATTACTATGAGATGTAATTGCAGAGCAAGTAATATTTCGTGTAGCTTGCTGTGTCAATGCTTACTTGAAGGGGAGAGGTGCTGTAATCCAAACACTAGTATAGCTCAATCAATAGGAGAAAGTGACTCTGAAGAAGAATTTTAGCTTGATTTGTACCTCATAATTATGTTACCTTGAGGCCAGGTAACTATATATATGTATATTTTTTATGTCAACTTTTGTTAATGTTAATATTTAAAACGCAATTCCTTAATTTATTATTTTAAGCACATTACAATATAATTTTGTCCATTTAGTACAATAAAATGTTAAAAAACCACGCATGCATTAGTTTTTTAACAAAAAATGACTTTATATTCTAACTCCTTGACCCAAAAAACATATAGAAGGATATGCCATATAACAATATCGCCTCAAAACTATATTTAACTTTTTGAGCGCTATGTTGGACGCCATCTTGAATTTCTCAAAATGCTCAACTATGACAGAGTGGCATCAATCGGATCTGAAATGTACATAACATAAGCTATCAAAAACAGCGAAAAAATTTTATTCATAAGTCAAAACGAGGTTACCCCATAATTAGCCATTTGGCGCCCGGACTATATAGAAAAAATAAGAAAACAAAAATAAATAAATAAATATGAGAACTAATTGCTTTCTGCATTAAACTAGATATTTTACTCAGTCAATTTCAAGCATGATTAATAAGAAATTGAAATTATGAAATGCATATACGGACGTGAAGAAATATTGACGTCTAAATATAGTCGCAAAAAAGTGAAGTATTGGAAAACACAAAGAAGGGCAATGACTAGTAAAATGTAAAACTACATACAATACTTCACTCTCAGAAACAGAAAGCTTACTTCAGATGATCTTTCAATCATAAGATAAAAATTGGGATTTATGATTTTTTTTCCACTCAGTCAGACTATTATTGACACTGTTGGTGTCGGTATATTGCTTGCAGCTCTAAGTTTTGTGTAAGGGCAGTAGCTTATTGTTTATAATCTTCTCTTTAATTCGAGGTTATAAAAAATGCTTTATAATTTCGATTGCGGGGTAAGTTTATTTGTTTTTTTGGAACATTTTTTAAACAAGTAGTTCTACTTGGGAATTTTATATTATTTTTTTTGAGTAACTAAGCGTAGCCGAAATAACACCCTTTAAAACCGACAAGCAAACTGCATTTTTCTAAGCAAAAAAAAAAAAAAAAACCCTTAAAATGTATTATTTTGAAATTTGTACTGAATAAGTTATTTATTATTAACAACTTATTGTCGATTCGCATATTGTTCACAGTTTGTGCGATGCATTTTCTTTATTTCCCTAGATAAATAAAGATCTTTTGTTTTTACTTCTAATTTATGCATAAATCTCTATCTCTATCTCTACTAATAATAAAGCTGAAGGTTTGTCTACTCTCTTTCTTTCTGTCCTTCTGTCTTTCCTTCTGTCTGTCTGTTACGCGCGTAGCGTCAAAACCGTTCGGTCGATTTTCATGCCACTTGGTACAAAATTAGTTTGTAGCATGTGGTTTTGCACCTCGAAGCGATTTTTCGAAAATTCCATTTCGTTCTTTTTCTATTCGAATTCTTAGCGGAAATTCGATAAAATAGGGAAGAAATATTTCACACACATTTTCAAGTCTTATGTCATTCGAAAGCTTGGAATTTGCTGCACAAAATGAAGTTTTTTCGAAGTTTCTACGATCATCAGGAGAGCTGTAATAATTGTTTTTAGAATCCCGAAATTCAAGGCTTACCTTCAGTAAAGCAAGCCAAACGATTCTAAAATGGTTCAGCTCGATAATAAAATTTGTTTGAAAAGAGAGATGAAAAGAATTATTTTATCAACGGAAATCAACTTTTCATGTTGTTACCATGGTTACGTGTTCATACCTATTTTTGTTTCGTTCTTCTTCCAGCGTCGCCAGACGTAGTATTTTTGATACTACGGTAATATTTTTTCGGCCCAAATAAGGAGCGTAGTATTTTTCCGGCAACCCTGTTTCCAATATACTAATGACTTAATTAAAAGATTTGGCGGATTTTTTTTTTTTTTTTCATTTTCATAGATTTCGCATTTTGGCAACATTGATTTTGGCAACGTTTGGAAACAGTATTACTTTGTAATATTTTTTTTAGAGGAGGCGTAGTATTTTTGTTTCAATTCTCTGGCAACCCTGTCTTTTCCGGGTGAAAATGCTTTAGGACATTACTTGGCGCGTTTTTGCGTGTCTCGCGGAAGTGAAAGCTCTGAGAGAAACTACGCAAAATAGCCAGGGTTACCACGCTTGGCGCGCCTATCGCCCATTTAGCGAGAAAAGGGTACCTAAAGCACAGATTAACCAAATATCGTATGAATTGCGTTATTGCATCGTTCGTTTTGTTTTTAAAGCTAGGAAATAAAACTTTCTTCTTCTTTTAAACTTTGGTAAGATTTCTGTTGGTTTCTGTGAGCAACAAAATTGTTCTTATTTTCTCTTTTGGCTTATTTTTGTGCATCTTCCTTTGGGGTTGCATTCGAATGTTCCAAGGGGGTGTTTTACCCCTTTTATGGAGTAAATCAGTGTTCATTTCAATGCAGACAAAAGTGATATGAACTGGCCCGACCACTTGGCAATATATCGCCAAGCTTTTGGTCGTCAAGCATTTGCCGCCAATTTGGCGACATATCACCAAGTTGGCGAAAAAAATTGTTTTCTTTTTATATTTGGACTCAATTTGGCGCTATTGGCGATATTTTGCGAAAAATCCACTGAATGATGTTAAAATCGGCGA
The DNA here is from genome assembly GCA_038373865.1 of Uloborus plumipes. Lineage (NCBI taxonomy): Eukaryota > Metazoa > Arthropoda > Arachnida > Araneae > Uloboridae > Uloborus > Uloborus plumipes. The sequence continues at coordinate 885 of JAXGGA010008704.1, read as the reverse complement.
TATTTAGGAGATTAATCATTGTAAAACATTTTTTTTTGCATTGTTTCGCGGCAAACTAGAGATATAAATGTTTGAACTGTTATCTTGCTCACTCCAAGCACTATTTTAGCACTTAAGGCATCTACTAAGAAATTTACACATAAAATTAAGTAGCGTGGGGTCCATACCAGATTTTTATATCATATTTTGAAGGAATTATAGTTGAATTAACAACTAAAATAGAGCATTTTTTCTGCTATATCAATTATTTTACAAATGAAATTTTAATTTTATACCACGGGCAAAGCCGTGCGGGTACCGCTAGTGTATCATAATCGCTTTAAATAGCTTACTGTGTTTCTGAGTAAATATTTCAGCATGCCTTTCACTGTTGCGCAGTTTCTTATTTCCTTCTTTTCTTTGTTAATTAAGAGCACTAAATAAAAACAACGAATGAAGTCATTAAACACGTGAAAAAATGGCTGCATTATTAAATTCGACTTGGGCATAAAAAAAATCTATGTTAAATCCATTACGCAGTTCTTAAAAATGTTCCATATCTTAGGCAGCATGAATTAAAAAAAAAAACAAACGAAGTAATATTTTTTGTCTTTTGTTTTTCAAATATCAAAATATTTTTAAACATGCAAAACAATCATAGAATTTTTTCATCATAGGTATTTTAGCAGTGCAGTTTTTTTTTGGGGAGACATTTTACGTGTAATACACTCTGAAACAAGACAGCTTTTTCACTTAGTTAAAAAATAAAAGTTATTTATAATTTTTTCATCTAAAATGCGATAAAAAGTTTAAGGATTTTTTAAATGTTAGTATACAGTGTCATTTAATATCTTTGAAAGATATTTAACCGAATGAATTATTTTGAATTAGACAAAAGGAAAAAAA